>VCJN01003029.1:0-219802 GCA_006384855.1 Tetraselmis striata
CGCCCCTGTTGTTGCTGCTGCTGCTGCTGCCGCCCCTGCTGCTGCTGCTTGTGATAAGGCGGCCTTGCGGCGCAACTTAGCCGCACGCTTCAACGAGTGGCTACAGTTCGGGAATTTTAGGAAGTGCCGCTCTCGCGCCATCTTATCACATGTGCCCGTCACGTTGCCCCGGCAGTGCTTGCATGAGTACATCCATCCTTCGACACATACACTCGCTATCCATCCCTTTGCCGGCATGCCTGCTGCCGCGCGCGGGGGGCGGGGGGGGGGGGGGGGGGGTTGAGAGTTGGGGTGGATGTAACCCACCACCGGTAGGCAACACAGATGCGAGTGCGCGGCTGTCCGCGCTTGATTCAACGGTGACCGCGACCCCGTACTTCATGCGCGTGCTGGGGCGTTACACAATCATCAACAGTTAGGGCGGCTGCATTAAAACGCGCACCTACGAACACCACCTACCGCCTACCACCTACCGTACCACCTACATCCGCCCACACCTCCGCCCGTCGTGCCGCACATCGCCGCACACCGCGGGGTCAGCGGTCAGCGATGTGCGGTCAGCGATGTGCGGCGATGTGCAATGAGTGCGTACATCCGCCTGTACTTAGCCCGGGTGCTCCGCGTCGGCGGGCGACACGCGAGCCCGCGTGCGCATATCAATTTGATGAAATTATGGAAACGAGAAATTCATATAGTACTTTACAGGTCGCGCGCGATAGTCGTCGCTACTGGGTATGAAATCCACGTCCCTCGTCCGTCCCGTATCGTCCCCGTATGTCGTCGTTCGTCACCAGTAGGGCACATTTACGTCACATCTGAATCTCACAGTGAATCTCACGTCACATGTAGCTCGCGAAAGCTAGCCACACACACACTGGCCAAAAAATCGGCCAGCTCTTGTCTGCGTGGCGCCGCCGTTTCTCCTTGCTCATCAACATGGCACATGCAGACAACGTTCTTGGCGGGGTCGCGGCCGCGCGTGCGGCACGTGATGGTGCTCCTGCGCATGCGTCGCGTCGCTCGTCGGCATGTGTTGCTATGACCCGGGTCATTGGCTGCAAGCGTCCTCGCCGCGGCTGATAGCCTAGCTACCCCGGGGCGGGGGTCCCTTTGGTTTCTGGCAGCTAAGCGACTTCGTGGTTCCCTTGGCTCCTTCCTGGTTCTTGGCTCCCTGTCCTCCTGCTCGACCTTGGTTTCAGGCTTATGTCTCTCTTTTGCTGGCAACGTTTCATAGTTGCTGTTAGTTCTGTTTATAGTGCGCATTTCTGAAAGCCCTAATGTAATAATATATTTGTAATAGTAACAGTAATATAGTAATAGTAACTGAAATAGCAATAGTAGCGCTAAAGTCGTAGCGACCATAGCTTTGCCCCCGCCGACTCGGCCCCCGCCGGCCTGCCGCCCGTAGTACAGTACTAGAAAATCAACATTGCAAGCCACCTAAAAGCGACCCGCATCCCGCAGGAGTAGCGTTCGCCCCGGCCCGTGTATTTTTAAAAACCAAACCCATCATCGACAGCAACGATCGTCTGACAGGGTCCCGGCGCGCACTGCGCGCCCCGCTGCAGCGCAAGGTCACAGCGCAGCTCCGGGCGACGCCGACAGCCCGCCCGTCCCCATTATAAGGGTTTGCAGTCGTCGGCAATGCCATCACTTGGAACGCACTCAGGCAGGACGACGTCCCTGCTGCCCAGCTCACACAGCAGCGAGGTATCGTGGCACATATTTGGCCATGGGCCGCAGCCACGCGTCCTGGTATGGACTCTGCTCCAGGGGTTTCGCCGCCTTGGCCGAGGGACGGCTACCAGCCGCCGGCGGGCACTTCGCGCGACATCAAGCGGCGCACACCGCTGCGGCTGTGATGCCACCCGCGGGCCGTGCCGCTGCCTGCGCGACGCACGACACCGCCGCGGCGCTGCCTCCTCTGCTGCATAGCATGGGCCTCCTCGGGCTGCGGCTGGGCGGGGCTACGGGGCTGGGGGGTGCGGCGTCAAGGGGGGGCGCTGCGGCGCGGCAGGCGGCGGCTGGGCAGCGCGGGATGGCGCAGCTGCCGTTCAAGCCGCCCCCGGGGGAGGTGCCCAAGCGGCCGGCGCGCAAGCCAGCGCCCGCGCCTGCGGAGGGCGGGTCGGAGGCATCGGTGAAGGCTCCAGAGCTAACCCCCGAGCAAAGTACGTTGGAGCTAAACCATGGGTCACTCACTGCTCAGCTGCTGCATGGTGGCGCAGACGGGGACAAGAGAATAGTGCGTCAGTGCTGGGACCGGGTTCGGCTTGCAAACGTATGGTGTGGCTCCAGCGTTGAGCTCAGACTCTCCCGTTGCGCCCTTTCCCACTCCGCGCAGTGACCAGCATGCTGTACATGCCTTGGGAGAGGCGACAGATCCAGGGCGGCGCGCTGAAGTGGTGGGAGAAGACGTACTGGGTGCTCTTGGCCATTGGCATTGGCGTCCTGGCTGTCTCGAGGCATGCTCCCCCCCCCCCCCCCCCCCCCCCCCACCTTCCTTCCTTCCTCCCTCCACACACACACACACATCGAGCCAGGCGCCATGCATGTCCTCTGCGCCCGGAGCCTCCACCAGCCACTGCAGCTTCCATGCACGACGGGCGTTACTTGCCCAAGCAGGATGTACAATCCGTGGGCGCCACCCATCCCCGTGCTGGACAGCGATCTGGAGGCGCGCAAGCGGGAGGCGGCTCGCGCCGTGCTGGCGGGCCGAAAGCACTTCCTGGACGATGACGACCCGTTTGAGGGCATGGAGCCGCAGGTGCGCCACGCTGCTCCGGCACCTATTCCGGCCCTGGCCCCGCCCGCCGACCCGCCTGCAACGCTTTTTGGAGGAACCATCAAGCTGATTGGTCCGCACTTGCGATGCGTAGGACCTGCAATCGTATATCATCAAGCAGACGGGGGCTATTGACATAGACGACCCATTTGAGGTGCGGCCCGTTCGATCAACTGTTACAAGCACACACACAGACACACACAGACACAGACACAGACACACACAGACACACACACACACAGACACACACACACAGACACACACACACAGACACACACACACACATACGAGCACGCGCGCACCAGGCCAATATCGCCTCTCACCACCGATGGTGCCTCTGCCTGCTGCCCAGGGGATGACGCCGGACGAGATCAATGAATACGTGAAAAGCAACCCGGAGGCGCAACCGTAGGCACCAAGAGGTGCTGCTGTATGGCAGCTGCCTTCCCCCTTCTCCCCTCTCTGGGTCCTTAATTTGCCAAAGATGGGCACAGGGCGGCGGAAATTGGAGGGCCGGTGTTGGGGGGGGGGGGGGGGGGGGATGAGAACGATAAGGGCCGCCTGTGGTGTAACCAGTCTCCTGTTTTTTGCGGCGCGACTACTTCCTTTGCCACGCTGCTGGCATGGCCCGACAAGGACCTGCCATTACTGGATGCGTGGTGGGAATGAGAGGAGTAAGGCGGGAGGGGGGGGGGGGGGGGGGGATTGCGCAGTCCGGAGGGGGCGGCTGAGAACGATAAGGGCCGCCTGTGGTGTAACCAGCCTCCTGTTTTTTGCGGCGCGGCTACTTCCTTTGCCATGCTGCTGGCATGGCCCGACAAGGACCTGCCATTACTGCATGCGTGGTGGGCATGAGAGGCGGGAGGGGGGAGGGGGGGAGCGTGCGTTGGCTGAGGTTGATGCTGGCGCCTCGCTGAGCGGGGAGGACTTTGGGGAGCTGGAGGTGTTGACCCTGGGGGTCCATAAGCCGGGCCAGTCACAGTGACCGGCCACATGCAGGATTGCGGTACCGACACACACAGGGCCGACACTCAGGCTGCACATGTCCCGTTGTGAAAAGGATCCCTGCGCCATTGGCGGCGCGCCTTCCACCCCTGGTCCGTCTTCCAACTGGGGTGCTGCCACAGGAACTGCAAGCATCGCGTGTCCGGTGTATGGCGGACTGTGGCAGCTTGAAATTGGGTTTGCGGGTCGTAACCACACTGAATGGTTTTGGGCAGTGAGGGTGTCAGAGACTCCAAATTCAATTCCTGTCGTATTCTGAAACTTATCTTGATAAGTGCGGTTTCCTCTCTGCGAGTTGGCGGCGAATAAAATGTGTGTGTGTGTGTGTGTGTGTGTGTGTGTGTGTGTGTGTGAGTGTGTGGCAATGTGTACTGTAGCCGCGCGTTTAGCACGCCACAGATTATTACTTTTGCCACAGGGAAACATAACTTTTATCTTTGGTAATAATATCAACCTTTAGAATAAGCCGTAAAGGGAATCTCCGACGCGCTGGTGGAAAATGAGTGGTCGTTTTTTTCCGTGACCTGCGTCCCAAATACAGGTATATGAAACGCACCCTGGCTATACGGTGTATACAGTATATTTAAAATACATGCAGCATACAGTACAACATGCAACAAAGTAGTTACATGCAGTGTTTCCGGTATGTTAAGTTTGAGCACTGGTGACCTGCAGGTGCCCATACCAAGGTGGCCGCAAGCGACTTGCGAAACTACATAGCAGTTAGGCCGCAGGGGGGGGGGCTGCTGCTGATTGGCAGCATTAATTGGGGTTAACAAAAAAATGTGTGTTTGTGTGGCGGGGGGGGGGAGGGGGGGGGGGGGGGGGGGGGCGGGGGGGGGGGGGGGGGCGCAGCAGATAAGTGATAGGATAGCAGCATGCGGGAGCAGCGCTACCCGGGATGGCACGGTCGCGAACCGCGCGCGTGGTGGTGCCGCACGGGCGTACGGCAGCTTCCCCCGTGGCAAAGCGATCGATGGCGAAAATTCCGAGTTGCTGCGAGGTCCTGCTGAGAGGTCGACGCAGGTCCTCGGGCGGTGCGGGTACGCCACGTGGATACACGTGGATACTTAGAAATATTTATTACATAAGGGCTTTCACAAAAGCGCACCACAAACAGAACTAACAGCAACTATGAAAGGTTGCCAATACACGTGGATACTGTTGCCGTACCACGCATGCGCTATGTAGACAAGGAAAGATAGAACAAGCCCCGCCATCTACTAGAGTAGTACCGTAAACAATAAACGCTACGCGGTACGTACAGTACAGTACACACAGGCATCCAGATAATATGTGAAGATGACCAAACCCTACAAAAACCGGCGATACTGAAACCAATAACCTGCAGACATTTAATGACTGCATCAAAAGCGCTGCGGAGCCGTGGATGGCACACTGCGTGAGTCTCGTATACATATATTATTATCTATTATTTATTTATTCATATATATATAATATATTATTATATATGTATATATATTGTGAGAATCTCCACACATTCCACCCCCCTGAAAGTTAGGTGCATCGCTTGGCACTGCTGGTTGGCCACGGTCTGATATGACTCTGGTAGTAGGTCATATCAAGGTTTTCGTGATGTCACACTGTTGGTTGGTCAAATCAGATCGTTTGTAATGCGTGACATCCGCGAATCGACCCACACCGGGAATCGATCCGTGGACTCTGCGCTTTACTGCAAGGAGGTAGCTTTTGATATAAATGCAAAGCGCGGAGGATCCCTGAATGACACACTGCAAGAGTGTGTATATATGTATATACATACATGTATGTTCTGAGAATCACCTCAGGTGATGATGATGAATTTGATGATACAGCATGCAGTATATACATTATTATACACACAGTGCAGTACTTACATACAGTGTTTCCGCTATGTTAATTCAGGGCACTGGTGACCTGCTGCAGGTGCGACCTGCGGAATTACATAGGCCGCAGGCAGTTGGGAGCCTACTTGCGCCCACTGACTGTTGCTAGACAGCGGCATTGATTGGGGTTGAAACACTCCCGCAAAAGGTGTGTGTGTGTGTGTGTGTGTGTGTGTGTGTGTGTGTGTGTGTGTGTTGGGCCCGGGGGGGGGGGGGGGGGGCTGCTATCAGCCGGCCATCAGAGAGGTGGTCGGATAGCTACGCGTATGACACATCCGCGCCCGGGCCCGCCTGCACCTCCCCCTGGCGGTTTCCGCCAAAGCGGCACCCCGCGATGCTCGCCGCGCCATAGCTGACAGCCACACCAAAGCCGCCGTTGCTGCGCAGCTCGCTGTCGCGCAGCCGCATGGAGCCGCCGTCGCGCACCAGCACCCCGTCCAGCTTGTTGCCTTCCAGGCTGCAGTCGAACACGTCCACCTGCAGACAATACGCCACCAGTCAGCAGTAGGTTGGGGGAGTCTCGTGAGGGGGTGGTGGGGGGGGGGAGCAGGTGCGCTGAGGGCGTGCTCCACCTGACATTCCTCGCCCTCGAGGGTCCCGAAGACTGCCAGGCCGTGGCGCTCACACTGCGACAACTTACAGCCGCGTAGAACGTGCTCCCCGCCTTCCGTTGCCACGCCGCTGCCGGTGGTGCTGCGCACAGAGCAGCTCTCCATCTCCACGCTGCCTCCCTGCCGTGTAGCGCGGGCGTCAGCAGCAAGCGCAAGTGGGGGGGGGGGGGGGGGGGGTGGAGCAGCTGCTGGCGGGGCGCCGTCGGTGATGAGGGCAAGGTACCTGCAGAAACACGGCGTAGTTGTTGGCGATGGAAGGGGGAGGCATGCTGCAGGTCCAGTCCAACGACCCGCACGCCGTGCGCTGCCACGCAGCTGAGCACCGGCTCGTAGTGGTCCTCCGTCTCCCAAATGACCTGTCGAAGCCAGGGACAGGGTGCCCGGCACCATGGACGAGTCGCCGGAAGCTCCCTGTCTGCTGTATGGCATGCAGGTCCAAGGGCTGTGGTTCCCTAGTCGCCCCACCAAGGGCGGCTGCTTACCTGCACCGACTCCCCCTGTGCGGCCTGAATTGTGACCGGCCGCTCTACCAGAAGCTTCTCCCGGTAAACGCCACCTGCGGGCATGCCCAAGTCGATACTGAAGGATAATTGTGAGGATCGCTTGCCTGTGGAGCTCGTGCATCGGTGGGAATTTGCAATCATGCTGGCAGACGCGAGGGCGAAGGACTGCCGACTGCCGAGGGCGGGGGCATTTGGCAGGCGGGAAACGATGGACAAGGGGCAGACTTTGCGGGGAATGCAAGGCGGCACCACACGGTGGCGCAGAGGGGCTGCGCATAGCCGAAGCATGTAGCGTACAGAGAAATCGCGGTGCGAGTCAGCGGAGCAATACAGGAGACGGCCTGTCGAACCGTCGCACGATGTCATATTTGCTGGAGGGGCGTTCCGCGTTCGGGCAATCGCGGCAGAAGTCTTCGGTGTCGCAAGCCAAGCCATAAACAACCCCCCCCCCCCCCCTCCCCGCCCCCCCCCCCCCCCGTCGTTCATTCATCGCACCTGGAACTATCACTGTCTCCCCGGCGCCCGCGGCGTCGATCGCCGCCTGCAGCAGCCCACACGCTCCGGGTGCGGCGGCCGCCCGGCCCGATGTCCCAACCGCCACGCCCAGCAGCCCGCACGCGCCCGGCGACGCCAGCACAGCCCGCCGGGTGAACCCACCTGCGCCCCCTTCGCCCTTTCCGATCTCGATATCTGACCTAGGTGAATCTAGTAGCGTCGCTCTGGCCAGGAAAGGTTGCCTGAAGCTAGTCGTTGGCAAGCATCGTGCAGGTGGGCGCACTGGTGGGGGTAGGCAGGCCGTGCGGCGGCGGAGCGGGGCTCGCGGCGGGCGCGCAACGCTGACTTGTACAGTTGCCATCGTCGCCGTCGGCGCCAAGTCGGCCTCTAGAACACAACAGGCGTGCGCCTGTTTGGTACTGTGGTGCGTGACGGCCCGGGCCGCAAGCAGTATTGATCCGGTACAGCCGAGCGAGTGGCGCACCCTGACGGCAAGCGCTTGGAGCGCACCATTCAATTCGCGCTGGCACAATTCGCTGTCGTCGTCGTCCAGCAGCAGCGCACCGCGCCCGCCGCCAAGTAGTGTCTTATTTAAATCCTTCCTTCAGAGTCGCTTTCCCCGGAGCAAATCTGTTAAAAGCACGATACCGTTTCGACACATCAACTTCATAACATTCGAAGGTGATGGCTGAAATATTCATCAATATCATCACAGTAGTCCGATGTCGACTGTAAATATAAATAACGCGATGAAACGGTACGAGTACCAGTAGTCGACTCCAGTAGTCGCTCGGGGTCCCAGAGCTCGTCCTCCATAAACTGAGCAAGCACGCATACGCGATGCAGCAGGCACAATAGCCAGACACGCCGCTGCATGTACACATCACCGCACACGCGATTCAACACACCATGCGTTGTTCAACCTGAGTCCGCACACACGCCACAGAAGACCAACGCCCCTACATGCTCATATCTAACACCCATAGCTACCCTTCTGAGCATCTTTCGACTATTGGTGCCATGGGGGCGCTCGCGTTAAACCGCGAATGCGTATTTGTAATCGCGCACACCACCCAACGCACACCACACGCACACCAATAGTCGACACCACACCGCGAACTTCCGCCACTCAGCATAAGGATGGTTTAGCTTTATATGGAGATACTTCGTCAGCGTACCTGGTACCGGTACCTGGTAGTGTATCTAACATACACACATGTAAGTAAATGGTGTATGGTGTTCATGTAAACACACGTATACATGTGTAAATGGTGCAAATATGAACACGTACGTGATAGTATCAGCGTAATCGCCCGGCCGCAACAGATAGGTCCCAAGCAGAAACTCAAATAGTATTTAATCCTTACCTGCGCAAGTCAGGCAGTGAGATGTGCGTACAGCACAATCTCTGGGTCGATTCTTTGCCTCGTGTGACAGCCACATATTCACAGATTGTTTCGTTGTGTGAATGGCTCGGAGAATGTCTTATCCTATCCCTCCTGATGCAGCACCCGGGTGCGCCATGTTTGGTGCGGTGGCAATGGCGCAACCCTGAACCGGCAGAACTCGGCGTTGTCAGCACAGCCGCCCCCGCTGTGTAGCGCGGCGTCCATAATGCAGGCGCTCTCTGCCAGTCTGTCCTCATCCCATAAACCAAGCCGAGAAGCACCGGATTTCTCACGCGTCACAGTGGAAGAATGGGCTCAAGGCTGCGTTGCTGAGCTTGCTTATATGTATCCTGCGAGTGCTTCCGAGCCCTCATCCTGATCATCCCGCCACGCCAGTCTTATGCTGGGGTCGATCTGGGGAGGAAGCGGGGGGGGGGGGGGGGGGGAGGGGGGGAGTAACAGGGTAAGGGTGTCTTGTATCTATGCGCCGTCCGCAGCATCGTCACCGGCCTGCTCCTCGGGCGGCATTCCCAGCATGCTGATCTCCTTCATGATGACCGCCTTCTCCTCCTTGAACTGCTCGTCGTCCTTCTCGGAGTGAAAGTCCCGCAAGAAGAGGAGCATCTTCTCCTTGTTGCCCATCAGGATGTCCGTGATGGCCTTGGGCTTGTTGGGGTTGGCCACAAACACCTGCACCCGCCAGCACCGCCATCAACCCACCGCAGAAACGAGCCCCCCCCCCCCCCCCCACACACACACACTCCCAGTATCGCATCCTACATGCTTTCATTCTATTTCTATATCTGATCGATAACAGCCTGGGAAAGCACAGGGAATCATGCCACACAGCGCAGCGTATCGCACACAGTCAGGAAAAACGTTCTCTTACTTGTTTGGATTTTGGCGCACACTATGATCGCCCGAGCCTGGTCGGGTAGCCGATCTGGCTAGCGCTGCTGCTCGAGGCGGACATTACCATCACTCTTACCCCTGCCAGTTCACACAATGGGCCTATAGCGGCGCATCGACATACAAACCAGGGGGGCAGCCCGCCCGGACAGAGGCGCCAACTGTTCCCGAATCGCGTAAATAGTTGCCGGGCCCAAAAGCATGCATGGCGGTGACAGCACGGAGTCCCGGCCCGACCGCGGAGCGCGCTGCAAGCAGCATCGCCGCCGCAACGCATACATGTTAGGTAGTACTTCGGCCGTAATTAAGGAGCATTGCTTATATTTGGATCAATCAAGATTTGGATCAAAAATTTAGTTTTCCTCACACTACGACCAGCAGGATGTCCGCACTGAGGGGTTATAGGCCCAGATTGTAGCTGAGGCCTTGGGCTAGCCGTAGACCCCAAGCTCGACAGCCTGCGACTACATGACGGAATCTCATGTGGACACACGGGGGGGGGGGGGGGGGGGGGGGGTCCGTGAAAGCTCGCGACTAGGCCCCATAAATCAAAATCCGAACCTTCATCCCTAACATTAAGACCTCTTCCATAAACCCTAGCTCTCAAGGGGGTCAACTTGAATCCAGGACGCCTCATGTGCACATGGGACCATATCCAAGTGGGTCTCAGCACACACATGCCGCACTCCGTGCAGGGGAGAGTGAATCCCAAGGCGGAGAGGGTGTGCCATGGCTGACCTCTCGTGCCAGCCATATGTGCGCCGCCCGCTAGCAACGATCCATAGCGGCTTTGAGCCCTCCTCGGAATACCCAATACCACGCACGTGTTGTAATGGTCCCAGGTGCCCGCAAAACCCTGGAGTCTAACCCTAGAATAGCGGACCCTCTGTTCGGCGACACATGCCTCGTCGCGCCAGCTGGTGGCGGCCACATTCTGCATTCGCCCGCCACCGACACCCTGCGTGCTGTGCTGCGGCACCACAAACAGTGCCGCGGCTCCGGTAGGTCATTCCGCCGAGCAATGGCTTCCGCCCTGACCCATGCCAGCCCCCCAGACATCCTACCGCCAGCCATCCAGAGGCGCCCCCCCCCCCCCCCCCTGCCCCTCCAAGGTGCGCAAGTCTCCCGCTTCTGCCCGGCCGCGGCAGTACCTTGAACACGTGGAAGGCCTCGAACTGGATGCTGCTGTACTTGTCGCGCATGAGGTTCATCATGAGGATGAGGTTGTCGCGCAGGCTGACGTACGCGAGCATCGTCTTCACGTTGTGCCGGTCCAGCAGCAGCTCGCCCAGCAGCTTGAGGCTCTGCCGGCGCGTGACGTAGTTCTCGCTGGCCAGCAGCTTGCCGTAGAGCTGGAAGAAGGACTCGTAGTGCTGCAGCATGTAGTCCGCCACCAGCTTCTTGTGCCGCGTGAGCAGGTCCTTCAGCGTCTGGAATGCGTCTGATGCCACCTCAAAGTTCTCCAGCTGTGCGGCGCGAGCACACCAGCCACCCAGCGGAGTCAGCGCTCTGGCCACCAACACCACCACCCTCGGGCACACCCACAGAGCAGTCAATGCAACGCCCCCTGCGGCCCTCGAGCGACAGGCCAGCATGCAGCGGGCAGGGACCAGGTGAGGAGGGGGGGGGGGGGGGGGGGGGGGGATTGCTTGCCTCTACATAGCCAAATAGGCGGTCCAGCAGCGGGCTCTCCAGCACTGCGCCCGCCAGCTCTTCGAAGCGGATGCAGTCGCGCAGCATGATGCCCGCGGTGAGCGCGACAGCGCTGTCCTCGTAGCCTGCGGTGAGCGAGGCCAGGATGGTCTGGTGCGCCTTCACGTAGGCTACGCCCACGGGCAGAGGCTGGCTGGGCACCTCCGTGCGCAGTACGGCACCGAACAGCTCGGCGCCATCCTTGCGCGCTTCGAAGTCCAGGGCCGACAGCTTCGCCGACAGCAGCAGCGGCAGGTTGAGCCGCGCCGCGTCCAATGCCACCAGCCGCTGCACGTCGATGTCCGCTGGCGCGCCCTGCCCGCTGGCATCGCCCAGCATCAGCACCTTGAGCTCGCCCAGGTAGCGAGCCAGCTTGTCCGCCGCCTTCTCCGCCGCCTTGTCCGCGCCGCCCTCGTGCAGCGCGGTCAGCTGCTCGCAGGACAGCTTCACCAGGTCCTCCGGGGATCGGTGGCGGTGCAGCCCCTTCTTGCCCAGCAGGAACGCCATCCGGCCTTTACCCCCCCCCTGGGCGCTCGAAAGTCAGCTACCGCCGCACCCTGACCACCGGCAGTGCGCAGCCTCCCAGTTAGTCCGGGCCTGGCGCAGGATCGTCGCGGCCGCCTTCGTGACTCGGACAGTCGGGCACTTGGGAGTGGTGCTCCAGTATCTCGTATAGCGAGGGCGCGGCGGGGGTTGGGAGGGATGATGTGCTGCAGGGGCGGCAGCTGGCAGGCGAACTGCTAGTCGGAACCACAACGCGCACGGGCCACCCTTCTGTATCAAGCCGGGTTGGATCACTCGGATGATTGGGGCGTTCCGCGGGCGCAGGCGGCAGGGGGTGCAGAGGGCGAGTGAGGCCCGGGGGGGGGGGGGGGGGGGAGGGGGGTGGGGGTTCCTGCTGATGGGCGGGGGCGGCGGCCGGCGGTCACTGCGTGTGGACGGGCCGCGCTGCTGCGCATACTGGTGCGAGTTACAAAAAGGCCAGTAACAAATCCACCCCTAAAAGCAGCACTAAACTAAAAGACGAACACAGCGAGCCGCGTACAGGTGCTAACGTGCTAACGCTACTAGCGCTACTCCTTACGTGGTGCTGGAAAGATTATATCTTACGTGGTGCCGCATAACGGATGAGTCGCGGGGGACCCGCCGCGCCGGAGCAGCTGCTTGCCGGAGTTGGGCGGTCAGCCCTAGCCAACCCTAATTTTAAGACCCTGAAATTTCACTTTTTCCAAGTCAAAAATCAGGGAAATGTAACTTATTAGACTTTGCCGTAGTAGATGAAAAATGAAACTTATAATCTCAGATGATAACTGTGTATTAATTTAGAAACCCTGATTCATTGATTTATGTTTTACTATGCCCGGACAGATGGATTGAAAATAACAGCAAAGTCAAATCCCCAGCCAAAATTCAGTATATTCCAATTCTGCTGACCGTATGGGGACCTCCGCAACTTACATGCGAGTGCGTCATCATCTTCAATAGGTCTTGCTCAATGTGCATCATGTTTTAGATGCAACTCTAGATACATTGCGTCTGCCAATGGAAGTACCACTTAGGATTAGTCGCCATGTAGGTTGGTTGTTTCAACAAACTTCAGCCGCTCTGCAGACCACTACACACCTAACATGCCCCAAAAACTGAAGGGGCGGCCGCGAAATGAAGTTGTTTTGGGGGGGAAATGAGCCAAAATGTCCCAAAATTCAAAATTTAAAGTGATAAAGCCTACTTAGCGCTGACCCCCCAAAAGAGCGACAGGAGGCTTTGTGACTGATACCGGACTGTTCAGGGCGTCATTCAAGCTTAAGCAATGACCATGAGTACATGTATTGGTATTACTCGGGCAGGGGGGGTCGGGTACGGCTAGGGGTAGGGGTAGGGGCTGCCTGGTGACAATAGCGACCGGCCGATCACTACTACCGAAAAGGCTGTGTACGCAGCCGTTCCCAAACGAATCAGGTAAGGAAGGCAAATGCAATTGTTACGAGTCTTTATGAAGGACTATCGATGTATCCCTTGCGAGATATGACAAAATGCGTCCATCATCAGCCTGCCTACCCGTGCCCGTATTGTTGTTGTTACTCATAAGATGCCACTACTGTCAACACGGGTACATGTTTGTGTGGTTCTGTGTTAGCGAGTTGTATCTGGCGCTGAAGAGGGGCACTAGTCATAACCAGATGACGTGGTGACTCCAAGGAGCCCGAGCATGGGGTGATGCACAGACATGCTTGATGTGATAGCCCCATATTTAAGCTAAACGTAAATTCCTATGAAATAATAGCGCATTCAATTGGGCTGCAAGGGGTAAGCGCTTTGGTAGTCAATATTTATCGCATACTACTCACCAAGACATGGGCGCAGGTGCCGGGTGTACAACTTGCCTGTGTGTCAGTATCCAATACTCGGTGCTTGGTGGGCGGGACTTGAAGCGCGATCAGTAGTGTTCGTGCCTCCCCTTTAGATGCACAGCGATCAATGATCCATTGCTTCACTGCTGGCTGGCAGACCACAACGTTTCTTCTAGCATCAGCATCAAAACATCCAACTGCTGAACACAATATAAATTTGAGTTGTATATTAATTATTAGCATCAACTCAGAGCATGCACCCATGCGCCGCCAACACAGATTATCGGGTGGAATGCGAGAGACAGACTCGACGGAACCAAGACATTGACTGCCTATTTGGGCAAAGCACGTGACGTCGACAGCTATCGATGTTGCCCAAAGATAAAGAGTTGCCGTGAAGTGAGGGCACCCACAGCCCCAAATAGATGCGATGGCGCCGTACGTACATGTTTGAGAGACAAAAGTTGCTCGGACAAGCGGGGCCAATGCAGCGTAGGGATGATGCGGTCCAGGGACGAACCTTCCCAAGGACGCGCTACTCAGGACTATGGCCATCACTACCGAGGAGCATGAATGCAGGAGTAGCGCATGGGAGAGCGCGCTTCAACCCGCAGCGCTGCCAAGAGCCAGTAGAGCCAATGGGCATGAGTGATTGATTCTAAACCAAGGCAATCATTCCAACCCTTGACTAGCTTGTTCATCTTGATTCAGTACAGTCACGACAGGTCACATGCGCAGGATGGAAAACGCCAGTCACACTATCAGTCACCGGCATCTTCATCAGCAGGCGGCCATTTCTGCAGCATATTTTCTTTCTGAAAGAAATAACACCACCACCACCCAGTAGCCTTGCAGCCTGATGTCGGGGTGGGACCCCCCCCCCCCCCCCCCCCCCCCCCCCCCACCGCGCGAGACAGGCCCATACAGTATGCCTGTCAGCATGATACAACTCACAATCATTGCGCACCGGTAGACCTGTTTTGCAGAACATGTATATACCACCTCTTGCAGTCATGATGTGCACAATTGTCATATTGCTTGCAACCAGACATCATTGAATTAATGTGTGAATGTGTTAAATCATATTTGATACATTTCAATGTATCAGGCGCCAAGAGTTCCATATGCGGTCCCTGTCCGTACATTTCTGCATAGTCGATGGTCTGTGATGCGTGCAAGGATGGCAAAATATAGACCTCAGCAAACGCAAATCAAATTAAGTTTCCAAGTTTTGCAAAGTGAAAGCATAAAGTTACAAATTGGTCTGACAAGTGCACTCTAGTACTGTCTTAAAGTAAAAAGAATCCCAATCCAATGCGGAGGCGGTAATATCGCTGGTGTCTAGTAGCGACTGGTGCTACTGCGTTCACAGGGAAAGCTCGCCAGCGTGGCTGGTGAACCACGACGTGAACTCTCCGGGGCCCACACAGGGACGATAATCGGGTGTGCCCTCTATACCAAATAGTTGCTCCAGCCACTCATCCATATCCTCCTCCGACATGTTCATCGCCTCTAGGCCATGCTCCATCTCCTCAAATGTCAGAAGACTGTCGCCACCTTTGTTCCAAAACTTGAAAATGGTGTTGGCATCGTCCACCTGCTGGGCCGTGGGCCCATTGGGATGCTTGGCGGTACGCTCCATCACCATTTCCATCAGCTCGTGCACATCGGCCTTGGTGGCAGATGGAAACAGCACGCGCAGCAGACTCTCAAAGTCTAGCTCGTTGGCAGCCTTGGAGCCCCGCTTGCAGGCGGTATTGTACATGCGCTGTGCGTACGGCAGTAGCTCGGGCGCTACGCGCGCCATGTGTGTCTCAAAGTCAGCCATGGAGACAGTTCTGTTGCTGGACACCGTCATGCCCTTGAAGATGCTGAGGTACTGCGTCATGGACTTTTTGGTGACCAGCTTTGCACGAAACACGCTACTGCTGGATCGCATGTTCAGAGCGGCAGCACCGCCCACGAATTGCGACGACCGGACCCCGTGCTTGTTGCGGATTAAGTCGCGGGTCGATGGGACGCTACCGCAGGAGGTAGTGCCCGAGATGCGAGTTTGCGCTGAGCTTACACTCGCGGCGCTCGAGGGGTATCGGCCTTGCGCCGCCTTCATGAAGACCGGGAGGCGTCGTTCGGAGCGCGAGGCGACCGGTGGCAGGGACTCGGGTGACGACGGGCGAGAGGAGAGCGGCGAGGCGGAAAGCGAGCCGTGCGTGGAGGGGGGCGGTAATGAAGACGCCGCAGCGCCAGCCCCATGCTCGCTGTTCGCTCGCCTACGGAACGCAGTAGTCCTGCCGAGCATAGGTGCCTTTGAGTATACACCACTCGATTCCGAGTGTCGTCGCTGCCTGGACCGCAGCGGCAGCTCGGCGGGGATCTTGTTGGACTTGGGTTTGAGAGACCACGCGACGAATCGGCAGAAAGCATCGCAGAAGTCTTCCTGTTTGACCCTATCGGCGGAGCCCACGTGATCTAGCAGGTCGTCCAGTTCGCCGATAGCGAAGAAGCACCATCTGGAGCTCTTGAGGGCCTCTCGCAGTGCGCCAGCCATCACACTGCCGGTGCCGGCGAAGTCCGCGGGGCGGAAGAGGGTCGCCCCGGCGTCGTAGATGACATCCCGCCGCGCATTGCGCCACAACTCAAGGTGCTCGCAGAAGAGCCGCGGCTCGTCGTAATTGCTTGGCAGAGTTGACATTATGTGTCCTGCTGTCAGTACCGCTCGTTTTGATTGTGTGTGTTCGTCGGAAAATCCCTGTGCGTGCTTTTATCACAGTGGGCGGCTTGTTTGCTGTGGTTCTCGCGGGGTGGTACGACGGTATTCTGTTGGGCATGCCTGGTGTGACGGCATTTATTTACAAATACGGAATGCTCGTCACGCGAGCTCGTCCTACTGTCTGACCGTCTGCTGCGCTGCCGCTGGATGAATTCCTGCTGCTGTCGACGCGCGCGCTGCAACTGCTTGCTGCAAGTACCGGTACGATTGCCATGAATTCATAGGTCATATAGCGACTACCTGTGTACTGCTCCCACAGATATATACGGGCACTACCTGTACATGGAGCAGCGAGGAATTGAAATATTAACAGGTAGTCTTCATCAGCGCCCGCGAGCGCGCCGATATGGGCAGTCGCGATGTACGGGAGTGCTTCCCCTCGGGACGCGCACCGGGGAATACCCTACTGGCCAGCAGTGCGGCAGTGCCGTACTTGTGTGAATTACAAAAAGGGCAGTAACAAATCCACCTACTAAAAAAGTAGTAACAGAAAATCAACACAGCAAGCCGCCTAAAAGCGGCTGGCATCCCGCAGCATGAGGCGGGATGGATGAGTGATGCGCACACGGTTCAGAGTCCGGGCCACGCGTGCAAGTAAGTGTGTGTGGGTGATCCTCGGACATGATGTACAGCTTCAGCAACGGGATGGCAGACGAATCTGCGCCGTCTGATGAGGCAGCGAGTGCGCTCTCGAGCGGCCACCAAGCTCAGGACCGCGAGGAAATCGCTAGCGAGCAAGGCCTCTTGATGAGCCCGGGTGGTGTACCGAGTGCCCCGCGATGAGAGGGCACCCCGATCCGCAGCCAAGCATGCGATACCGCGCATTGTGCGGCGCACCCCCTTGCTCACCGCACCCACTGTGCCGAAGACCATGCCCGTGTACTCCGACACATCCAGGGTGTCTTGAAGAGGACCCTTCTGTCCGGGCTCCGTGTTGTTCCACGCCGCATCCCGCGCTGCCAACCCCCATTGTATGTCGCCCAACAGGGAGCGCTCAAACCGATCCACAGCCGTGGCTAGGGGCACTGCGGTGTACTTGACCCCGTACCGCATAGTCTTATTGAACTCCAACAGCGTGGACTTCAAGCTCCGGGGACCATAGCTTCCGGTCCCGACGTTGAACGCCGGAAGGGAGAGTTCTACGTCCGGCACTAGGTCCTTGAGTTCATCCCTGGGTACGGTGTTGCCGAGAGGCACTGCCTGCTGGAACAAGTCATTCACCTCCCGCCGTACAACGATATATACCTAGCTAGGTCGTGAACACATTGATCGCGGAAGGCGTCACTCTGCGACGGGGTCGTGCTGTACACGCCAGCGAGCGTCTCCAGGCGCCGGGAGGCTCATGAGCGCGTCGCCGTATAGGTCAACAGTGACGGGGTTGTGCTCCGTCGAGGGCATAATGATCTGACTCCCAACCACCGGGGCCAAGCACGGGCTAGGCAGAAAGAAGTACCCGGCAGCGACCTCCCGCAGCTCATGCGGAGTCATGACCGTCCGCGCGGTGGGGATGGCAACATAGTGCCATACTTGTAGCGACTACATGTACTTGGTACCCTGTTCTTGAACAATTGTATACTATTACTTGAAACGTTTGTGTTTCCGCCCCCGGGACAGGACTGGCACTAGTGAAACCCTTTCATCGTCTCTACGACAGCCGTTTAGGCAGCAATCCAGATACGGAAAGCGAGTAGGCGACGCTCCGTTATACCATGTAGCGACTAGTCGCTAAGCAAATTGCCGAAGCACTCTGAAACGTGTCCGCAACGCATCACTCATCCATCCCGCCTCGTACGCGGGATGCGGCCCGCTATTAGGCGGCTTGCTATGTTGATCTTTTAGTACATACTGATTTTAGCAGCGGTGGATTCGTTACTGCTAGCTTTTTTGTATTTCACACCAATAGTGGCTACCACGGGTAGGAGAAAGGATTGGCCGCGGTTTACATACAGCACGTACCAGTACCTATATTCGCAATTCGGGGTTCGAAATAAGCAATGGTCTGCTACGGGCTATGCCAGACCTGCAGTTGGCGCGAGAGGTTAAGGGGTGCTGGGAGTGCTGGGGCGGCTTCGGCCGATGTCCCGGGGCGATCTTGGCTCTTGCTTGTACCTAGCGACTATATTCTAAAGATGAATGTATGTATGATTGTCGTAGTGTAGTCGAAGAAAAAGGAAAAAGTGGGGATGCTGCCATGAACATGGTATTACTCCATGTATCCCCGATGCACGACGCGTTGCGCAATATGTTTTGCCGTGTTGATGTTGGCTTGTAGCATGTTATGACTTGAACATGGTCTAGTAATCGTCACAAGGCCAGTGCGTGCGCCAGCACGCGCGCACCGCACGGCCGAACCGGACGATATGGAAGCGGGGCAGCCAGTCGATCCATTTGCCTTTTTGTCTCTTGTTGGGAAAGGCCGCCTCAGCTCGAGGCTGGGATGGTTGCCGAAAGTCGAGTCGTTTACAAAAGTTACTTCAGTCTAATTTACACAACAAACCACGCCTTGTCTTCCTACTCGTACGGCTTCGCGCGCGTAAGCACTGAAATACTATAAAGTACTAACACCAACTATGTCATCGTCACGTCGTCTTGGCTTGTCTGGCTCTGGCGTCATGGCAATTGTTGGTGACTGCAGGACAGACACTTACCGGCTGGCACTGAAGCATCCGCTGGCTAGCTAGTCACCTTGCCGTCACATGTCCTGGCTTGTAGAACTCAATCATGTATGGCGCAGCGGTAGAGCTACGACACCCGTGGCTTGGGCCCCGTACGTGCCGGAAACACACAGCCCGTAGTTGCACCGTACCGCGGTACGCGATGTCAAACGCGCGCGCATTCCGCGCTGGCGCTCGCGCACGCGATGACATTATCGTCCTATATAGTCAGCAGCACCAGCGGTACCGGTAAGATAGAACACATAGAGCGACGATATGTATTATCAACGTACCGGTACCGTATACGTAGTATGGCACTACTATTATTAATTACAGATGTTTGAATTAAACGGGTTTATAACATAGTAGCGACCACTATAAAATTTAATATAGTATCCCCATACGCGTGCCGACGCGGGTACAAGAAACCGCAAGGCTATAAGGCAGACGAAGTTAATATATCATTCGTCAATGTAACTACTACAATGTAGAAATCGCACGGACTCTTCCGGATTACCCGACTGTATGTATGAAAACGGTCGCCGCACGCCCAAAGTTATCATTTGTCGGTCATGTCATTTCCCCCCTATCCTATGAATGGTCGGAGAAACGTTGTAGGAGGTTATTCCTCCGACCGGACCCCCCTTCCATTGTACGAGCGTATACCCTCCAATAGAAGCCACCGAGTGACGCCATGCTGGCGGGCTATCGCCCGAACGTGCCCCTCCCCCGGCTTGATTCCTCGGCTCACGGCTATTGCGCGTCGCTGCCGGGGACCTTGAGGGGCGTGGGGCCACAACACTTCCCGTGTGTCTCGTACAATATTGCAACGACTCATACACGAATATAAGATCCGATATGCGGTTCGCGCCATTAGTGCAGTGTGCGCCTGCGGCAACGCGGCACGCACATCGCGCGGCCCATTGCCCATGCTCTAGCCTCTAGCAAGCCCAAAATTGTCGACCACCGACATCGCGATCGCCCGCAGCGCCAGAACTGCCTCTTTATGCGGCGATTATTGTGGGCGGATCGCGACCGCTACGGCCGGGTAGGCAGCGTGCCTGCGGGCGGATTTCCTTGGTGACCCCGCAGCAACCGATCTGAGCGCCTCCCCAACCATAAACTTCGGACCAATGGCACAGGCTCCGTCGGACCAACTAGGGACCAACTAGGGACCTATACTAGTTTGGCATTATATTTTGACCAAGCTGCATTTCTATCCGAGCGGTTTTGGCCCTAAAGGCGTATGGTGTTAGCAATAAAGCGCGAATCCCTGATGGAGGTGGTTAGTCGGGCGGCAGTAACGAGAGTGGACCTCTTGGCCGCCGTCCCGGAACATACACGCGCCCCAAGCTAGCCATGATCGCTTGTGTCCTCGAAGGGGGTAGAAGGTAGGGCTACGGGGTGGGCGGGGCGGGCTGGTGGGCGTTGGGCGGGGGTGTGCCAATCGTGGATGCATGATTCGCCGCATGCAATGCCGGCGGGTTCTTTGGACGGTGCGGCGGGAATCTTGCGGCGCAGGGGCGCGGCGCGCGCGGACAAATCATTCGTACCGTATTCGGATCGCGAAATGTCGCACGGGTTACCGCGAGAAATGTTGTGGCGCGGCGGCATGTTGGCGGGCACACCCGGCGCGACTGCCTTCCAGGTATCGAGCGAGCTGATCTCGTGCTGAGCCGCGCCCTTGCTACCGCATGCGACTTTCAGCTCGCCGTTGTCTGCTGCACAACCGTCCTCTTTACCGTCGCCGTTGCCGCCGTGCTCTGCGGAGCTGCCGGGCTGCGATGCCTCAGTCGACGTCGGGCTGCGCCGGATGCCAGCGTAGCATGTGTGCCTTCATCTTGTTGGGCAGCGCGAAGCCGGGCTGGGCGTGTCGCGCTTGCGGCCCTGCGGGCTGCCCTCGCCGCCGGGGGAGGCCGGCTGGGCTTTGTTCAGATCTTGGACGGCCACATGACCCGGGGGGCTGACAGTGCAGGGCTCCGGGCTGCGCCCCAACCTCGGTGGTGTGCTGGCCGTGGGGGCTTCGGGCTTAGCTGCCGGCTGGCCGGCCACCCCTTGAAACGTGAGCAGGTGTTGCATCTGCGTAGCGTTCAGGTCGCCGGGCCCGGCATGCACGTTTCTAGACGCGAGCTGCTGGGTACGGTTATGAGGATGCGTGGCTAAAGGAGGAGGCCACAACGGACGTATTGCGTGTTCGAGGGCGTATATTGCGCGTCCTGCCGCGCACTCGTTTCATTTGCGAATCATAACTTGGGGGCAGCTGCGGGTGCTGACTGTACTAACCGTCGGAGAAAGGACTGGTTTTATCGGCGGGTGCCGCGGTTTCTACAGTGATGGGCGCATACCGCGCGCACGTTTCATTGAGGAATTAAAAAATCTGTGTAAGAAAGTGGTCGCTCTCGGCGGCGCCGGCTTAACTGCCATTTCCCGGCTACAAGACAGAGTTCCTATTAATGTGCGTGTGTTTGTCCTAAAAACCTGTGTATTTACTGCCGGTTTTAGCTTATGGGTGTGAAGTATGGGCATGGATAGAACTAGCGGCGCAAATTAATTACAAACCGTACTCAATCAGTGCTTGCGGTGCCTCATTGGGGTGGGTAAAAACTCCCTTGGGGTGGCCACGGCACCGATGATGCGGGAATTGGATATTGCGCCCATAGAGGCTACGGCCGCTGCGGCACGGGCTCGGGCGTTCCTAAAGCATCCGATTTGAATATATGTGTATCCCATTTAGTAGATCAGCCAAGTCGGGCGCGCCCTAACACGTGGACGTCGGGGACCTGTGCGGTGATTAGATCGACTAGGTAGGGCGAACGTAGGGCCAGCTGAGGGGGCGCACCTTCCACTTGAGTGGAGGTCACTAGCTGCCGCTAAACTAGTAAAGGCATATCGGTGTGGGCGCGTTACGAATCGTCGGCGTCGTTAGCACGCAATATATGTCCAGGGGTATATATGTCCAGGCGTATTATTCGTCATACCCGTTGCCACGATACGGTGTGGGTGTCCCCGCGGGGGTAATGGCCGGGCTACACAATATGATACAATTGCGCACCCGAGTATTTCCCACTGCCCGCCGATTGGCCCGGATTCATGCCATGCCTGAACGGTTCCTGTAACACTGCCATGCACGTGGCGGAGGTGAATCTGAGACTATCGAACATATGTTGGTCGTGGAGTGCCCGCAGTGGGGGTATTACCGTCATAATTTGGGTTATTAGTTCCGGGGGATTTTATAAGTAGCAGTCAGGTTATTGCGTGAACACCCGAGGAATCAACTGCCTTTATTTTGGGCGGGGTCCCCCCCTCCCTTCATGTCGCCCTGGATTTTACTGGGAAGGTGTAAATTTTCCAGCTATGGCGTCGGGCCCTCCCTCACATTGCCTTCTTTGTTGCACGTGTATCGCACTCCCGAAATGCTTAGTTTGCTCCCCGGGTTGGGGCTTGCCCCAACTCGCATTATTCGAATGGGCCGACGCCCAAACGGGTAGGGAGGACCTTTCGTGGTCAGTGCGGGGTATTTTCATGGCAGTGTTCCAACAGCGACCCAACATTGATATTACGGTGATCTAACCGTGTTGGAAATTCTGTCACTGGCTTCCACATAGTCTTGCAGAATGCTTCGGCAATTTGCCTGATGACTATAACGGAGCGTCGCCTACCCAGGGCTTTCCGTAACTGGATTGCTGCCTAAAGGGCCGTCGTCGTAGAGACGCTGCAAGGGTTTCACTGGTGCCAGTCTTGTCCCAGGGGCGAAAAAAAAAGACAGAAATATTTAGAAATTGTCGTTTCGTCCGCCATCCGGATTTCCAGCGGGGATCGTACTCGTACCGTTGCTGAGCCCGTGGTATAACTACTAGGAGCTTACCATACTAAATTACTTACATGGGGTAGTAGGAAAAGGCGACAGGAAATCACCCAAAAAGGCACTAGGAAACGCCCACTGCGGCGGCGGCAAGGTAGAAGCAGGATAGTATTCAAGAGGTCGGCGACGGCGACTGCGAGGTCGCCGCGGTTCCGTCACACACGCGGCGCATGTGGCGTGCTCTTCTCGACATGCTATACGAAGGCCGCCACACTGCCCGAGCGCATACGTATACTTTTCCCAGTCTAGCCACGGGAGCGTCGCATACATAATCTCCGACACCCCGCAGCCCTGTGCTGCGGAACCCGAACCGTACCGCGTCGCGCTGCGCAAGTGATGCGGCATCGCTGTCCTCGGTGACAGCCCGCTGGGGCCCGAGGACTTGTGGCCACACTCCGACCCGTCCCCCAGCGCCACTGACAAAGCGTTGGAGCGGCACATTGTGCGCTGCCCTCGCGCCGGCGCCTGGCACAAGGTGATGCACGCGTGCATCGCCACTGCCCTGCAACTGTCCATCATGCAAGAGGCCGGGACCCCGCGCGACTCTGTTCTTACGGAGGTGCGTGGACTCCGTTCCGCGGACGCGTCCCGCCCATGTGACGTGGTGCAACTTGACTACACGGGGCTGGGGGTGCACCTTGTGCTAAGCTACTTGTTGCGTCACATGTCACATGTCACATGTCACATGTCACATGCGTCTTCCGCAACTCCATCGCGGCCCAATTCGCGGTCCAGCCCGGCTACACGGCACGCCCGCGTGAGCATCAAACCAAGTTTCAGGGTCGACGCCGGTTCGTCCTAGCCCGTGGCAAGGCGACACCTCTTCGTCCCGTGCGCCGTCGAGGAGGGCGGGCGTCTGGGCGAGCACATGCTCGCTGTTTTCAAGGAGCTTGCGGAGCGAGACATCGCCGGAGGCCACCTCAAGTAACCCCCCTCACAGTGGCGCGCAAGCTCCGGCCAGCCGCCGTGGTCGCCCACGGGACGCGGAGGTGGACTGCGAAGATAATTTCTATCACTGCACATTTTCCTTGCCGAATATCTTTGTTCGCACGCTAGAAAGCCGTCCCTTCGACTTCGGCGGGAGGCTTTTTAGGCCGGCCGGTCGTCTATTAGCGTCGGGCCCAGCGGCCCGGCGCTATAAGTGAGTTTTGTTTTATATAGGCTTTTTCCTTCTCCTGTACTTTCTGTGCATTCTATGGACGCTATCCATGTAACCAACGGAATGGTATTTAAGAGAATGCTGAATGAGCACGAGCACATGCAGCATACTTGACCGTCTGCACACTGACAGAGAGAATACTACGAGTACTGTACGGTACGGCAACTACGTTAGATTCACGACGTCTTGCTTATAATAGTTGTATGTAAGCAAGTCACGTTATTTATATACGTATAAGCCACATGCATGCACTACGTGTGTTGTCACATCCACTGCCGTAGTACTGCAGGCGCGAGAAGACACATATACCATACAACAAAGTGGTGTGGCGTCAAGCAATTGCGCCAATTGTGGCGCGCCTTCCGGCTAATAAGTGGAGCCCATAGATATAGAGGCGCAGCAAGTGCCGCGCGCCGTCGACCATTTCCGTTCACACGAGTTGCCGAGCGAGCGCTGGTAGCAACACCACAACGGCGGGCGACGACCACCCATGCTCGGCCGATCGTTTGGGGCGCTAGCGGTCTCTACACCATCATGTCGACGCAACCATTGTAGGCTTGCGGCCAGTAGCGACAATTCACATGGGGAGCGTGCGCATGATGTTGCTGATACGATATATGATGCGCATGGAGTATCGCCGTTACAGCCGGCTGGCGCGCTCCGCCCCCTCGACTCAGTGTTGGTACCAATCTTTTCGAGTTGGTCGTACTGTGAGCAACCAAAGTGGCACTTATATAAGGTCATGGTAACCGACCCCCGTAATAAGCATTGAATCTTATGCTATATATTGCTGCGCAGCTGCGCGCGCGCTGAACGACATGTAATATACTGTTGTAATAATACAACAACTACCACACTGAGGCGGTCCGAAATTGCCCGCAGTGTGAACGAAACAATACCGGTAGCACCGCGTTTTCATTACGAAATTTGAGGCGTGCTCCTCCTCCTCCTCCTCCTCCTCGTGTGCTGCGTCTTCGTGAATGAACCGTCATATGTGCGCTATTCGGTCGTTTGATTTCACGGTATTGGTACGAGAACGGCCCTGTTTCTGAATGGACGCGCGTGCATTCTAGCCCAGGCACGCTTGATATTCGTCTGATACGCCAAAATAACGAGGTACCACAGCGCGTTTTTAATGCTGATTATGGTGTTAAAGTTCGCCCCGGGACATCGGCCGAAGCCGCCCCAGCACTTGACCTCGTGCGCCAACTCCAGTCGTAGGTCTGGCATAGCCCGTAGACCATTGCCTGCTTCGAACCCCGAAGGGCTAATGCATCAACCGGGAAACCCGGGACACGCCGGGCCGATATTGCCGAAATACATCGGCCAGGAGTCGATCCCGGGTCTCTCGCATAGGTACATCCCTTGTCTCTACCGAGCGGACCTATGGTGTATGGATTCTTATGGTTTATGTGAGGATAAAAATATATACCGTATACCGGTATGGTGTAGCCGCCTCATGTCACTCACATATACAGCCCCGCGTCCGCCGACCCGGGGCCCGGCGTCCGTCGACGGACGGGCGACGGTCGAACGATGGCGTCCGGCGTCCGGTTCCGGTACACGCGGCGGGCTTGGCGTTTCGCGCCGTGCCCGCCCCGTAGACCTGACGACCGGCCCGACCGGCGCGGCCTCGTGCGGGATGCGGGCCGCTTTTGGGCAGCTTGTACCCGTAGTGCTGATCTTTTAATACAGTAATGCTTTTAGCGGTGGGTTTGTTTCTGGCCTTTTTGTAATGCACACCAGTATTCAGCGGCCCGCTTTTACGCGGCTAGTAGATTTGATCTGTTTTTAAAAATTACTGCTGATCTTAAAACAATTAATCACAAATCTACCGCTAAAAGCAGACCTGAGAGATCAACATTACAATAAGCCGGCTGATGGCGGCCCGCATCCCGCAGGACGCTCAACCCAAGAGGTAGGGGCACCTCCACAATCCCCGGCACGAAGCGCCGCTTAGTTAATAATGTATTCATATATCTACTGTAATAATACAAGAATATTTAACCCGTAACCCGGGAGGGACCTGAATAACGGACACACAATGCTGAACATATATATTACACACATGTATATGCTACAGTGAAGCGGGATACTAATGACATTTTTTCAAGACAGGCACAATCAGACAATGATACGGCCTTGTTGCAGCATAATCTCAGCTGCAACTTACATGTGATGTGATACAGTTTTGCAATATATCAGCCTCCGGCACTTGGAGTGCTGAGAACACGAGATTCGGCAATAGCTAGTAACTATCATATTCCTATAATCTCAGACACTGAAATCACTTCTTTGTTTCCCACTGAACAATGCAGTCTCTTCTGTCACTGTGCCATGACACATGTTGTTAGTCTGAAAGTTCATTAGGTTAGGGCCCCTCTCACTGAGAGCTTCCTTCTTCAGACACCTTCTCTGCCACCGGTAATCTGCACACACACACACACACACACACACACACACACACACACACACACACATGCTCAAATGTGAGCTCTGTGCATGTTGGTATCACCAACTGCCCTCTTCAACTGTGCTCTACACGACACTTGGTCTCCCGCTAGTCGACTCGACGCAGATCTCGGTTCGACATAGCTGTCACAGCCTTGGTCTTATGTAGGCAGCCTGACAACATCGACTTCCCGCATCAGCTCTATCCATGATACCTATTGTTGCAGCTCTGCCGCGCTACAAATCCAATCAGCTACATCTACATCTTTCTGTGCTTCAACAACTAGTTCTTTCTAATGTCCCAGCAGCCCAACTCTCCTGTCAGTATGCCTGCAGACAAGGACTCCACTGTGGTCCCTCTTCGCATCAAAGACTTCAAACGTCTTCCTCTTCACAATGCCGAGGAGACCACACACTTTGGTCTGATGCCTGCAAGTCAAAGCAAAAGTCAATTCCAAGCCGTGCGTTGATGAGTTCTGCACAACCGATACCAGCCCACCGCATCATGCTACCTTTATGTCTATCCTCGACCAGATCGTTCTGGACAAGCAGGTCAGAACCGAGCTTCTCCGCTTCACCTACAGCACCGACCCCATGCATGGCTGTAAGGCGATTGACGCACTTATCGCCACCTTTTGCCGCCTCGCTTTCGTGCTCAAACCTGTAATGAGGCGATATACATTTGAACGAAGACAGCCAAGTACCTCACGGACTACGAGTCAAGACCGTCTGAACTTGGTATGCATGGAGTTGGACTTCATGGACAAGGCGCCTGATGACCCAACGCTAGTCGTCGTGTTCATCACGGGCCTTCGCGACGAGTTCCGAGCCGCGGCACATATGCTTCCTATTGGAGCTGTTACTGGTACCACCCTTGATGCCATTGTCCAACATGTCAGGGACTCAATGTTTACAATGGACACGGAGCCCGCTTGTCAACCTACCTCAGCGTTTGCAGCATGCGACTCTTCAAATGTCGCCGTCGTCGACTCCGACCGCCCAACGCTGCCTTCCTTTTCACCCACAAGATAATGAGCACCAACATGAACAGCATAACATCTTCCTTACGCCAACGCGCCTGACCAATGCCCCGCCACCGCCATCACGCCCACGTGGAGACGTGTCCACCTGCAAGTACTGCGACAAGCGCGGACACACCATGGACGAGTGTGTCAAGAGACGGCGTGCTATATCAACCGGAGGGAGCGCCATGGAGCAAGCCACACCACTGTGGTTGCCGGCACCAATTCTGCTACCGCTGCCCCCGAGTCCTCAGCTAGTGGCACTGTCCCATGGGCCATGGTAGCCCAGGTCGAGGAGCCGATAAAATCTACCTGCGAAGACAATTGTCGGACTGCACTGTGGACTTTCTGACCCGGACGCCAAGCCCTTCTGCGCGGTGTGTGGCATCATCTGCCAAACAACATGGAGTACTGAACCATGTAAAAAATGGAAATGTACCCGGAGCGGCACGATTCCCCCAAACTGCGCGGTTACTCCTGGGGATTCCATTCCTTGCCCGTGCTCACGACTTGGCTCTTCGGCTCATCGGAATACCTTGCTATGGACCAACATCATTGACACCGATACCCTTCACCAACACTACCAGTCATCACTTTGCCGTCTGGCCCCGATTGGTGACCTCCTCGAGCAATATAGCGTCTCGCCTGCGTGGACGGCGCCACCCCATTTACATGACAATATCTTCCCAAAGTTTGTCTCTCGACGCGGCAGTTTATCTCTCGACGCGGGAGTTATGCATACCGTATCATCCATCCCGATGGCCTTGGGCGCGGCATGCTCAGACTCTGCGGGGAGTGGACTGGACGATGTTGTGATATTCTTGATATCGCTATATAGGCTAATACCATCAGCATGCTGCAACATCCTACCTTGTCAGAAGACACTTGGCGCCAGCTGCTGGGCGCTTGCGTGGACTGCAACATCTGTCGATGGCTTGTGCCTGCCATTACTTCACATCTGTCGCCAACTCAGCACACATCAGCATTAAGTAAGTTTCAGACACATGGATGTTTGACATTGGCGCAACTTGACACCGCAATTTGTCGACTTCGCTTAGTAAGATACCATTCCACGCCGCTGGCTTAACGGCCTCAGCGCATACGCAGTCGGGGAAGGCAAACGTCCAACTTGCAAGATACTTGGCAGCCGCCAGGCATGGGATGCCGATGCCGGTCTCGAGATCATCCTAACAGCCACCAGCCCTATTCCCCGACAAAACCGTTGTTTTCACCCTGACGCACGGGCGCCTACTACCCCTTCCCACATCATCCATAACATCTTTCCATCTTTCATCCATCGAACATCATCTAACATCTAACATCATCCATCTCACATATTTCCAAATCATCCAGCCGCCCCGCCGCCCTATTCCCATGGCTCCATTTACTGCTCTCTTCGCCAACATGACACCGCCTATAATACACCTAATGCTCATCAACTGTGGCATGCTCGCCTCGGGCACATCAACGGGCGTGCTGTGGCGTCTCTTACCCGCAGCAGCGTAGACGTCCTTCCTGCCGGACACTGCTCCTTGCCGTTCTGCCGGACGTGCGCCCTCAACAAACCAACAGCCCCCCGTCCTAGAGGCCTGCACACTAAGCCCACACAGCCATTTCAATGCACTGGCTGGGATTTCTGGTAGAACCACGTCACATCGTTGCAAGGCAATGTCTACTCATGCGGAGCCATTGACTATGCCACTTCAGTCATGGGGCTCTACTTCTGCCATTCTCGCGCGGCCTCGACTAGTTGCTTCAAAGGTACCAGACCATGGCTTCAGCCCTGGGTTGTCGCTTAGAAACAACGACGAAATGTGCCTTGACAAAGACGCCGAATTTCGCAGCGCTGAGTTCATATTCGCAGCGGATGAATTTCACAAAACCAGCCGAGAATACGCCGCGCCCTACTGTCAATTCCCAAAACGGTTTAATTGAACGCACTTGGTATATCCTGGCTACTTGGGCCCGGTGCACGCTCAACCACGCTGACCTCGGTGCCGAATTCTGGGAATTTGCCATGGCTACCGCTGTGCATATTCATACTCGCACCTGTCGTGGCATCAGCGACATCCCGCTGCGACGTCCTAACTGGCGTTGCGCCGTGCCACTAACTACCTTTGCACATTTGGCTGCTTGGCACCCGTGGACACATCGTTTGATGTTACCGAGTCGTGGTCGCTATGGAACAGAGATGTTTGTTTCACGTCACATTTACTTTTAGGCCATATGTATGACCTGCCGTCTATCTCGACGACATCCGAAGATGCGGCACCTCACCTACCTGGATTGCCGACTTCAAATCTGCTCTGGGCGCCACCTTCGACATCAAGGATCTCGGAACGTGCATATGGCCGCTACGCATGGCCGCTGAACGCAACCTGTCAGCACGCACCGTCACCATTGGTCTGAGTCAGTACATTGAGGACCTCCTTCACCGCTACGGGGTGGACAACTGTGAGCCCGCCGCGCTGCCAACATCCGCCAACAACCCCCACGAATCACCACCGCTGGACAGCAATATGGCTACACACCACCGTAGTTGTGTTGGTGCATTGCTCTATGCATCAGTCGCTACACGATTAGACATCACCGAGACAGTAAACCGCCTGTGTTGATTTATGTGCGCACCTACTCGTGCGCATCTAGAGGACGCCAGGACCTGCCTGCGGTACATCAGCCGTACACATGTTCAAGGTCTCACCTTTGGTGGGATGCGCACTCAATCTTTGTTGGTTCAGTGACGTCAACTACCCGACCACTTATCCAAGCTGCAGCAAAGCCACCAGCGTCTTCTTCCTGTGCGGCGCAGCAGTCAGTTTACCACCAAACTGCAGCCCCTAGTCACCCTCTCCACAGCCTAGGCTGGATACCTCGCGCCCAGCTTGGCAACTCAGGAGGCTAAGTTCCCGCGTCAAATGGGGGGGGAGGTAGGGTTAGGCTGACTAAGGTCATGACTGTGTGGTGGGTGCCTATCGAAAAGGGGCCCGGTGGTGCTGCGCATGGGCCTCGCGGCTCGCAGCGGACCGACGCATCGGCGTGCCTCCGGCGAGGGCGGCGGAGCTGCTAGTTTGACACTGTTACCGTGCTGGCGGTGCACAATGCATAGAGCTTAGTACTCGATAGGCTGAGGCTGCATCCAAGCGCGAGTGCAAGGCTGCCTTCGAGGCATCTAGAATGGGGATGAGACATGCAAGAGTTCGTAGTCACTGGCAGTATTTACAATGATGCGTGATGCTGCTGCGCAAATAATTTGTGCAATACACGAGGCTGCAGAGCTTGTCACGCTGCCGCTATTGAGACGTGGATGGGACCTGCCATTCTAGTATTGTTGCTGTGCAGAGCCGCTATTGCGTGTGGCGCCAGGGGTTTTCTGTGGTGGCCCGTCACCGATCCTTGGTAATTTGCCATAAGGAAAGATGATTGTGCATTAGGGCTGCTTGAGTTGATTTTCACTTTGAAGAGCGGCTGACAGGGCCCGCGTGGGCGGGGGAGGGGAGCCTTACACATGCTGCTGCTGCATCAAGCTGCTGCTACTGCCGTGTTTATCTTTGTTTCAATTAACGTAGCTGCACTTGGGGTAAGAGTATTGGTGATAATAGTGCAGAGGCTGTCTGGTAGTACTAGGCTACGGATGATGCTGCGCCCGCCTGCCACTGCACAGGCCACATCACACCCCATTTTACACGTTGCCATTTTATGTAATTGCGCGCTACAACATTATAGCGACAACTACAGAAGTGATGCACGGTTGAAGCCGTTCGGCCGAAATGTGACTAACAAACGTTGCCATCGGTGTTGCTATCCCAAGCACCGACTGCGCGGATTTGCGTTATTATCGCAACACACTAAGACGCCAGACCCGCGTGTCATGGATGCTGTTTGGTCGGCCAAGTCTGTGCATAACTACATCTTGGAGCTGGCTTTAATAAAGTGAACTACACCATCATGCGCCAAGCTCCGCTTACACACAAAACGGCGGTAAGTTACTCTGCTTCCCGGTTATAAACAACAGCACAGTTATTTCAGAACGTGTGATGGATTAGTGATCCAAATAAGTAGCATAATACATCAAACTGTCCCATATTGGCATGGTATCTCGTCATACCCGCCGTATGTGGTAGATCACGTTACATATTCAAGGTAAACTTCACCCGAATTGGGTACTTGAGCTACATGACTGACCCCCAAGAAGCTCTGTAAGTCCGAGGGTGGCCTGAGTCAACGTTCTTTAGCTGGCTTAATTATATTGAACTGCGTAAATTAGTAACTGGTCCTCACGGCGAGCAATCCTGCTCAAGATTTGGCCATTCGTAAATTCTCGTACATGTGAAGACTTGCGGCGGTGTTGCTGTAGTAGGGTGCAGGGCTTTACTGGTAGAAGCGGGTGCCATGGATTTGCGACAGTGAATGGAGTTGCAGTGATGAGTTGCACAATACTTGATACCGCATAAAACTTGTTTTCAAGTAGACTTTTGGACGTGCGCTTGAGTTGCAGGCATTGTGTACTGAGGCAGATTATTACAAATTATAACATCCTGCTAATAGTTTGCGTAAGTGCTGGTCAGCGGTGTACCATGACTGGCGAACCATTCTGTAAACTCGCTGACACTCACATGGTTGTGAAAGTGAGGCTCGCCGTCTGTCCCGAAAACCTGCTCTAACCATTCATCGATGTCGCCCTCTGCCATGTGCATCGCTTCAAGCCCAGCCTCCATTTCTGCGAAGGACAGCAAGCCGTCCCCGCCCTTGCTCCAGAGCTGGAAGATGTCTCGGGCATCCGCAACGAGCAAGGCCATTTGCTTGGATCGTTTCACCTTGTTTTGTACAGTCATCTGAACCAGCTCGTTTATGTCAGTTTTGGTAGCTGAGGGGAATAGTACTGCCAGCAAGCTCTTGAAATCGAGATCACGGCCGCATCCTGTCATGCCTCTGCTGCCTTGCCGGCAGGCTGCGCTGAACATGGTCCTCGCGCAAGGCAATAGCTCTGGCGCCACGCTGGACATGTGGTTCTCAAACTCCTCGATGGTGACAGTGCCGTTCTTGGAGACATCCATGCCCTTGAAAATACTGAGGTAGGCCTTGATGGATTTCATCCTGACCAACTTTGCCCGGAACACGTCGGTGCCCGACCTTGCGTTTAGGCCTGGGGCGGCGCCAATATAGCGGACCTGCTTGCTGCTGCAGCGGTGCCTGCTCCTGTCGGATGTATCTGAGCCGCAGCTGCTCACCGGACGAGAAGAGGAAGAGCCCAGGGAGTCGCTATTAGATCGAGGGCAAGGAGTAAATGACATCACATCCTCACATGCGACGGCCCCACTGCCAGTGTGATTAGAGTAGCGGCGGTTGGCAGTCGCGGCGTGATGCGGCCACAGTGACGACCTCGGACTGCCATCTGGAGAGCCCTTGCGGCTGCGTGGGCCTCTGCCGATGAATACAGGCAAAGCTCCGCACGATAGAGATGGCGTGGGTTGAAGCTTCCGACCGGCGGGTGCTACTGGAATACGTTGATGTAGCTGCGAGTCGCTGCGCCGCACCGATGACTCCACCGATGCTGGTCGCTGGTCGGTAGCCGGCGACGGACCAGCAGCTCGCCGCAACGGCAGGTGGCCGCCGCCGGGCGTATGCCTGCGGAACGAGCCTTCTACCGTGTAAGTCGGTGGTCTGCCCGAAGAGGTCGTCGATCCCGGCATATTCGAGTAGCGCCGGCTTTTTGCGTTGATGATAGACGTTGCGACCGGGGAAAGCCCTGTTGGTGGCTTGTCTGGCTTGGACGACACATTGTGCGGGACGGACCGGCAGCAATGTCGCACGAAGATGCAAAACGCATCGCAGAAGCCTTCCTGAGAAAGCTTCGAGGAGGTGCCGACGTGATCAAACAGGTCGCTCAGCTCCTGCTCGCTCATAACGCACCACCGGGAGCTCTTGAGCGAAACACGTAAGTCCGCCGTGGGCACCACACCCGTTCCGTCAAAGTCTGCTGCGCGGAACAGGGTCACGCCGGCGTCGTAGTATGTGTCGCGGTGGCTTCGCCTCCATTTCCAGAGGTGCTCGGTAAAGAGCAGAGGCTCCTCCGCGTAAGACATCATGTCGACGTGACGTACGGCCGTACGGGTACTCTCACTCCGTCGGCCTGACGGGTGTGTTGATGAGTCGAAGGGGGCGCGTGATATTACCGTGGGGCACCTGTTGCTTGCAGTCTGCTGACCTTGGGCGTCTGTGGTTTGACGAGACATTAACCCCGTGCGTATATATCGTAGTCGCGCGCCGTGAGACACCCCAACACCGGCCAACAGGTAGGATGCCGCGCCGGCGGGGGCGAACATTAGCAGCTGGACAGTGCGACCGTCGTCGGCCGCGACGCTATACGACTCATATATACCGCGCGCAGAAGCGCGCTTCCGTACGGTACTGGTTCCGGTACTGTGGTACTCGTACAGGCAGTAGTCGCTAGTGTATGCTGGGGGCGCGCCCTCAGCGTGCGCTTTGTTTGCGTCGCTGCCGTACCGTAGAGCAAGGTAGTAAGGTAGCTGTACAATTTGCATCCGCAACTCGCACCCTGATTGTGTACGAGTCGTGTTTATCGCTATGTTAGCCATAATATCAGGAATCGCCCATATTGACACTGCCCAATACCCCACCAGGATGCTGCAGCCCGCCAGCGACACTACCCTGTAATATACGGGCGGCGCACGTGACCCTTCGCATGCATAGCAGGAGATTTGCTTTCCCCGCGGCCCGCGAGACTCGTCTTCAATTTGAAATTGCATGTTGAACTTCCTAATACTCGAACATACCATGAATCATGCGTACAATTACGAGTAAACTCTCCACTGCGGACGGTATCCGCCGAGCCGCTTTGGTGCATCGATTGTAGAGCCCTCGTAGATCAGCGCCGGCCCCCACCAATCATCATCCCTCACTAAAACTTGTTCGCGCTGTTTCGCGGCAACAGCATCGAGTGCGACAACTGTATAAAGTACTCAGAATCGATCGCCATATGCTGTGCGTGCGCTGCTATGTATGCTGCCCGACGCGCGGTGTCGCAGCGCGATCAGTACGCGCTAAGGTACTACGAGTAGTGCTGCTGCCGCGGGGTTCAGCACTGTTGCCAGCCCGGCCTGTCCTGGCTGCGCGGGGGCGAGGTGCTGCTGCCGTGGTACTACTACGAGCACCGTCATCGGTACATCAGCACGCGCGGTACGCGGGTAGTACTTGTACTCGTACCGTACCGGCGTACATAATCACCGTCGGTTAAACTACTTCCATGAGCAGGCAGGTATAGGCATTGGGCAGAGGGAGGCACAGCCAGTTTTGCCAAAGGACCAGTGTCGGTGAATTACATTGGCGCTGAGGCCTGGCAAGACAACCAGGATGGGAGTGGAGGGTGGGTGTTGCGCAAGCAACAGCAAAAGGGATGGACTGTGCCGAGTCCGTGTCCCGCCTAAATAGCCAGTGCTGTCGAAGGGTCTAGAGCTGCTGCCACCAGCCCTCCGGTGCCGGGGATGCCGGCGGCCGATGTACGAATCTGCGCAGGAAGATTCCGGAAATTTCCGGAGCATCGTGGCGCCGATTGCACACGGCCGACTAGGGCTGGCACCGCTATAGGATTGGGGCATCACTCGGTTGTCGTTTTCTAACCTTAGTTAATACTTAACAACGATTAAACTACTTCCATGAGCAGGCAGGTAGGCACTGGGCAGAGGGAGGCACAGCCAGTTTTGCCATGGAAGCCGAAGGCCACCGCGGCCTATCGGCGCGCGCTTCCACGTGCCCGCTAGGCCGGTGTTTGAGAACAAAACAACACACCGACGGCTGCGCGGGCCGGCCGCACGAGCGGCGGCTGTCTCCACGCTCCCCGTCCATCGCTTGTGCGCAAGTTGAGGACGCTCCACTTGCCGAACAACGAGCATGGCTCTCGCGACGCATCGGAAGCGCCGCGGAGCCGATCGTGCAGGCGAAAGCGGAACGCCAGGCTAACGCAGGGACCGCAGTTAGTGTCGCGACGACACGCGCAAGAAGATGCGATTCGGCCCCCTCTCCAACGTCTCCACCAGGAGGCGCTCGAGTAGCGCTCCAGTGACACGTCGCGCGCGATAAGGTGGCCAGTAATTTCAGAAGAAAGCTCCGGCGGCGCCACACGTCGGAAGCCGTAGAAAAAAACCGGCATATCAGCGCACGACGCGCCGGGATGTCAGCAGGGTAACAACTCGGGTGTCGTCTCGCGCAAGGGTGACGGACTCCCGCCACGCCGAAGGCAAGCAGAGGTCGGAGGATTCGGGCTGCAAGCACCATGGACGGCTGATACCACACGGGCGTCGGACGTCACGCTGGCGGGCGAGCAGCGCGGGGCCGGCGCGCGATGGGAAAAGCGCCGGCGTGCCACGCCATACGGGCCGGCGCGGCTGGCACGCCCGCTCTGCGCGATTGGGCGGCCCATGAACAACCTAGCAGCGGAACGCCATCGCTGCGGAGGTTTAACGTGCACCGATGATGCCGAGCACACGGTCCCTCACGGCGCAGTGCACCGTGCGATTGTCTGTTGCGCAAGCAACAGCAAAAGGGATGGACTGTGCCGAGTCCGTGTCCCGCCTAAATAGCCAGTGCTGTCGAAGGGTCTAGAGCTGCTGCCACCAACCCTCCGGTGCCGGGGATGCCGGCGGCCGATGTACGAATCTGCGCAGGAAGATTCCGGAAATTTCCGGAGCATCGTGGCGCCGATTGCACACGGCCGACTAGGGCTGGCACCGCTATAGGATTGGGGCATCACTCGGTTGTCGTTTTCTAACCTTAGTTAATACTTAACAACGAGAAATGACATTCCCCTACCTCTTTGGGTTGAGCGGAGGAAAAGGAGAGCCGCGTCCGAAATCGCCTGGAATATGAGAGAATTGATACCGGTTACAATAAGGTTTTATGACGAATTTTTAGGCGTCCTCCGTCCTCCGTCCGTCCGTCCGTCCGTCCTCCGCCATACGCGCTTCGTGTATGAACCGTCATACGTTCGGTGTTCGCTCGTTTGATTTTACGGTACAGGTACGTGTACGGAAAAAATCTGAATGGATGCGCGTGTATTCTATTTCAGGCACGTCATCTATCCGTATGATACGCCAAAATAACGCGGTACCGCAGCGCGTTTTTACTGCTGAATCAGCAAACGAGACTTGCCCTCTATCATGCAGCGACTAGCGATACGGTAGTCCAAGTGTATGCTGACATGCTGTAAAATGATGCTGTGCAGCAGCGCCGCGATGTCGGCATGCGCTGACGCTGGCAGCTGACACAACAACTTCTTGCTTGCATCCGCGCCACGCTGGCCTTTCCGGTCACAATGGTATAGGAGGATCCCGCCGTCCGGGCCGACCGTGAGGTCGCCCGGAAGACACTCCACCCCCGCTCCTCCGCAGCAGAAAAAACAGACAAAGTACGACGACTGCCAGGCTGGCGCGGAACAGCTCCACGCGCAGCACGGTACTTGGGTCCGTGCCCCAAGTAGGTCCTAGCTCCAGCCGTAGGGCTTTTGCCAGGGTCAGGGCTTTCAGCACCACACGCGCGGGCAATGGGGCCCGCATAAGCTCGGGGTTTAGCGTCACCTGCGACGCCGCAAGGCCCTTGCGGACCCTGCTCACCAGATTTCCGAGAGCCATCGGCTCCCGGCCGTGGTCCTTGAAGAAGCTGTTGACGGCCGACAGGTAAAGCTGCAAGTTGGAGGCTTTGATCGTCCCCAGGTTGCCCAACCACGTGACGTACCATGCCATAGTCCCGGGGTCGGCAGCCAGGGCCGGTCGCTTCTCCCCTTCGCAGAAACGGAAATATTGCTTCATGCAACTCGCGTAAGACGCCGCAGTGGTCAGCGCCCACGCAGCTGATAGGAGCTCCAGGGTTTGGACGCCAAGGGTGTCAGACCCTAGAACCCGTGTCATGTACGGGCGCATCGAATCAGCCCACGGTGTCGTACATCTCGCGACCTCGACGCGGTACTTCACCGTTGCAGTTCGTACTGGTGCCGCACGTACAGCCGGTAGTTGGTGGCTGTTGCCCGGAAACATGGATAGCGTAGCACTTACGGCCCCTCGGCGCAGGTATACCCATGCCGGAAGGGAACGCGGAATGAATACAGTCACGGGCCAATGAGGCATGCCGATCATACCTCGCCCGTCCCGCCGTCCCGGCCGGAATAAACCGGCGCGCGGCGCCACCGTGAGCTCCTCCACTGCCATCTCGGTGAGTGCCTGGTGCCACGCCTTGCCCTCCCATCGCGGGGCGACGACGGTCGCCGCTGCGCCACTCTGCTGCAACTTATGCACGAGGTCGGGTAGCAGGGGCCAGGGTGCGTTGCACCAGTTGTCTTCGCGGCGCCTGTCCGCATCCGGCAGGTGCAACGAGTCCACCGCCTCGCACGTAGGGTCCAACAACGCCGCATTGTAGCGGGGGAGCAGGGTGTTGAGGGCGGACGCGAAGCGGTCGATGGAATGAGGGCTGAACCGGCTCTCCATTTCCGCGAACAGGAGGGGGTCGAGTTGCCAATCGTCGCTGTGGAGGTGCCGGCTGAGACGGTCGCCCAGATATTCGCTGCCGAGCGAATGTACCGCGCGCGCAGGTGTATGCCGTGCGAGTCCAGCAAGCACCAGAGTCGTCGTAGCGCGGCCATCATCTCGGGAGAGCGTGAGGTTAGGCCCGACAGAATGTGATATACCGCTTGGTTGTCCTCGAGCAGGAGGACGTTGCGCCCGGCGAGGTGGGGGAGGAAGCTTTCCACGGCAAGTCGGACCGCTTTGAGCTCCTTCCAGGTGATGTGCTGGCGCTCGTCCGCCGAGCTCCAGAATCCCCGCGCCACCCGCCATCCCAGCCTGCCGTTCAGCACCCCGCCCCACCCATAGCCTGAGCTTTCGGTGTGCAGATAAGCCGTCTCCACTGGGCGGTGGATGGGCTTGGACTGACTGGGCACCAATGTCCACCACTGTGGGTCGCGGCGGAGCTGTGGCGTCATCCGGACGCGCCCGCCCCACCGGTCGCCGACCACGGAGTGGAGCTCCCGCATGAAGAATCTTGCGGCCGGGATCGCCAGAAAGAGGTACTGCGCCTGCCCTGCCAGTGACTCCAGCTCGCGCACTGGGAGCCACCTGGCGTTCCGCGTGGCGCGGCCGATGAGCCGGGTGGCCTGCCGGACGCTGAGTCGATGTCCACCCCCAGGTGCCTGCCGAGCTGGCAGGGCTCCCAAAAGCCCTTTGTGGGGTTCCGCTGCAGCCCCAAGGCGTAGAGGAGGCTGGCGAGCCGTTGACGGAGGTGGAGCGCCTGCTCCATCGATGCGGAGAAGAGGAGGAAGTCGTCCACGTAAGTTAGGATGCGCGCCCCCCTCCACCTGGTCCGCCGGAGGTAGCGCTTGCTCCGTGTGGGCTGCGTAGACGATGAGGGGGCTCGGGCTCGGGTTTCCGCAGGTGGGTGATGAATACTTGGGTGAGCGTGACGAAGTATGAATAGGGCGAGAGGCTCCAGCCCATTGGCAGACCCGCGAGCATGTAGAGCTGACCTCGGACGTCCACGGTGAAGTAGTCTCGGTCCGCCTCCCTTCTTGGTTAGGTGGCGCACTCCCAGTAGGGTCTCCATCTTGAGCCGCTTGCGCACACAGTAAGAGTTGAGCACGCGGAGGTCGATGATGCAGCGCCACTGGTTGACGCCTGGCTGGGGTACTAAAAATAGTCTTGACACCCACTTGCGGCAGGTGCCAAGCTCCCACGCGCCGGACTCCACGAAGCGGGCAAGCTCGCCCTCGAGGAAGGTGAGCTGCGCTGGAGTAGCGTCATGCATGCTGATGCCGTTGTGGAAGTTGGGTGGGGGGCGGTTGTGCTTGAAGGGGTTCCGGACGCCCTCCTGGATCCACCGTAGGACTTAATCGCTCGCCCCGATGTCTTGCCATTGCCGCCATTGCCGCCGCACGCGGTGTCGCATGTAGCTTGAACTTGGGTAGCATGACTCGGAACGGCGGGGCACACCGTCAGTTCTGCTCCTCGGTCTGCGGGGTAGTAGTCTTCCTCGCAGGGTTGCCGGGCTGAGGCTTGCCCTTGATCTTGTCTTTGTCCTTGTTTTTGTCCGCCCTCTGCTTTGTGGCGCGGTCTGCGTGTTCTGATGCGCGCTCTTGCTCCTTGATGCGGATGTTGCCGCTGCCGCCTCCGCTCCCTCCGCTGCCGCTGCCCTTGAACTGCCCGGCGGCCTGCGCCTTGGCCGCCTGGTGGAGGCTGACCTCGAGTCTTTTGTCGTCCAGGGCGTTGAGGAGGCCGTCGACGCCATTGCTGGAGCGCTCGGCGGCGGTGGCGTCGAAGAAGCGGGAGTAGACGAGGCGCTCGGCGACTCGCTCGGTCGCTCCTCGCCGGTAAGCGCCTTCTTGCACTTGAAACGCCGGAGGTAGGTGAGCCGGTCTTCAACAGCATGTCCGCACGTCGCGATCGTGCGAATCGCGGAGTCGAGAAGGTCGTTGGCGTCCGCGGTGTCGCGAGCGGTGGCGTTGTTCGCGCGAAGCGTTGCCACGGCGTCCGTGAGCGCCGCGTGCGCGGCGGCGGTAAAGACTCCATAGCACAGCATGTGGCGATACTCGTCGCGCGTCGCGTGTTTCTTCTCGTCGGTGAGGTAGCGGTCCCACTCGTCGTTGTGTGGGTTCCACAGCCCGGGGTTCGTGAGTCCTACAGGGGGCATAGACTCGGCGTATGCCCGCGGCAGGTAGTCGATCCAGTCGCGCGGGTCGATGAACGCCGCGTGGCCTGGAGATTTCGCAGGGAAACCGGGGGGAGGGTCGTCCTCCTCGTCGTCACCCTCGAGGCCGTCGGCTAGCGTTGCGGGAATAGGTTTCTGCGGAGGTGGTTGTTGAATGGAAGAGGTGCGGGAGTCTAGCTCGTCGAGTCGCAGCAGCATCCGTTGCACCAGCGCAGTGAGGCTAGCGGTGTCAGTCGTCGAACTCGCGGCGTTGCCTCCACCGCACCCCTCCGAACCGTACAGGTCGTCAGGCAACCGTGTGTTGTCCATAGTACGGCTTGCTGTCGTTATTTGCAGTCGCGGCGAGCGGCTGGCGTCGAACGTCGCTGTGAGATCGTGTGTCACCTTACGAGACTGCGAGAGTCTCGCTGCCGTTGCGCTAGCTGGAAGCTGGCGCAAAGGCAGAAGGTGGAGACACCGTCGCGTCGCGGGGCGTCATATCGGGGTGAGGGATGGACGTGGGCACACGGTAGTAGCGTACTAGCCGCGTATGGCGGAATTGTAACGTCGGGTAACACCCGTCGTACTTAGCCCCGTGCAATTCAAACCTCTATAATTCTCAATATGACCGTAATATTAGCACGTGACCGCTCGCGCTCCTCCCTCATCATCCCGCCGCCAGCCCCATCCCTGCCCACGACACACAAGACGAGGCACCTGAACCCCACGAGGCGCGGCGCTTGGCGCTTTGCCCCGAACCTCTCGTGTTAGGCAAGGGAGGCAACGCTTGCTCAGCCCAATGAAGTCGGCGAACACGTTGGGAAACTGCGCCTCGTACTCGCCCTGGCACATGTGGTGCAGTACATTCGCACATCCCGACGTGCCACACGCCACGAAGTTGGGGTGCCCACCATTGCGTCCAACAAACTTGCAGTGGCCGACATACGCACACCGCTTTGTTGTGTCGTCGTGCGCCCAGGCGCTGCAAGGCAGCGCAAACGCATGCGCTAGATTAGAATGGGCCAACTGGCGGGCTGCCTTGTTCAGCCGATGGAGCCCACCAGCGGCAAGATCGACGGGCCTACTTGCGTGGCACCAGCGGGACGGAGTGTGTTTTGTAGTACAGTACCTTCGTACAGTTCTGTACGAAGGTACTGTATTGCACTACGACAGCCGTTCCTGCACTGTATATCCTTGGCCGGCCGCGCCGCGCGCGTCGTCCGACAGGAGCGGCAACTGTCGTAAAGTACAGGTGATTTACTACACCGGTGTATTGTGGGCCAGTGTGTCCACCCCCCCCCCCCCCCCCCCCCTTTACGATACGGGTATCTTTATTATAGGGGTATCTATTATACGGGTGTGTTCTCTGGTGTTTGGGAATCCGTCCCCCCCCCCCCGCCCCCCCCCTTTACAATACATGTGTGTTTACTGTACGGGTATTTACTATACGGGTGTTGTCACTGTATATTTGACTGTATCAACCGGATACTAATCACTACTCGTACTCGTTTCGGTAGTTGCATCTCAGGATTGTGACCCCGCTACACACCGCTTCAACCCCGGGAGGATTTCATTTAGCGAGTACCCAGGGAACCGGTGTGTATGCGACCGAGTTGCAGACTTAAGATATGGCGTACCCCCCGACCCGTAATATATATATGTATGTATGTATGTATATATATATATGTGTGTGTGTGTGTGTGTGTGTGTGTGTGTGTGTGTGTGTGAGTGTGTGTTCCGCATATCCTATGCATCCTGGTTTCTTTAGTAGTAGTACGGAGTGTTCGGCTGAGTATGTCGACCCGCGGCAGACCCGTGTGGAAACCCCGGGGACCCTCAGCCACCCATGACGACAGGCGAGGGCGGTGAGCGGCAAGGAGGAAGTAGCCCGGCGCTTAAATGCGGGGAGGGCATCTGGGGCCGGAGAGCCCGGGCCTAGCACCGACTCATAGGCAATGCAAAAGGAGCCGGAGTCGTCCCTGGGGGAGTCGCGGCCATGCAGCGGGAGGATTCCGCCTGCGGCCAACGCAATATGACCATGGACGGGCGGCTACGGGAGCGAGGCGCGTTGCGACGGCAACCGGCGCGGATGCGAAAGTGATATTGAAATTGAAATTGATTAGGTCGTGCTAGCTTGCTCGTCTCCACCGCTGAGACTGAGATGTTTTTAGGGCAGCATGCCATCTCTAACCATGAAAGGGAACACATATCGTGTAGCTATAGCTATAGCTTCCCGCCATCCTCTTTCATTTTAAAGCACCGCCTCCTTCCATACGACGTGAACCTACATGAGCCATGTTATTTTCCGGATAACCACTACGGGCGTTCGCCAGTACGAGCAACCACCATTAATTGGCAGTACGGTGGGTACGAATGCAGTCGTCACCCCACCCCCGAAAGGTCTTTCATGTTCCATCGGTAATACAACGCGATACCGCGCAATTTCCGGTCACTGCACGGCGTCATCTTGTCTCCACTTGCCGCCGCCATCGCTGAAAATTACTCACATGTCGCGGCGTTGATTGGTCCACCGCGCCGGTTGTGGCGGTCTACATGCCTCGGCCGCGGTCCGCCGATGTTGCGTCCATATCCATCGCCCGCATGAGCTCTTGCGGTAGGATCTCCAAGGGGGTGACTGCAATGGGAAAGGCAGCCCCCCCCCCCCCCCCCCCCCCCCCCCCGGGCCGCGTGTTGTCGCTCAGTGGTCGGCAACCCGGTCCTACTCGCATGCGACCCGCTCGCCGCCGCAACACGCCTCGTCACTGTAGACGCCCATCTAGGGTTAGACCGGGCTGGCCGCTAGTTGACGTCTCCCGCTGCCACGCCGGGACTCCCTCATGGTACTCCGGCTCATGTCTCCCCTTGCCCCTGAGTCGCTACCGTGCCCGGCCTCGCTGCCTCCGAACGCCCGCCCCGCCTTTATTTAATGCCGGGCTCCCGGCTCCTCGCGCTCGTCGCCCTTGTCCGTTCTCACGGAATGGCCGGGGATTCCCCGGGTGTTTCGAACGGGTCGGCCGCATGGCGCCGCCGAACACTCCGCCGTAATTAGCTGGGATTCGAGCGATTCACAGATGGAACACATATGGGCGGGGTGGTACGCCACCTCTTCTGCATGTTGGTCGCGGGTCGTAGCGAGGTACGAGAATACGATCTTATTCGTACAACCCACGCTAGTTGCCTTCCCTTGTCCGAGTCGTACACACCGGTGTCACACCCCCTCCCCACCCGTAGGCAGATCTCAGAGAGGCCAACGCAAGGCCGAGGTCGTACAAGAATATTTGTAATAGCCACCGTACCGGGATGCTGCCCGACAGCGCCAGCAATCGCTACCGGGATTACCATTATTACTTGAAAACACCCGGTACGGTTCCCCGGTCGTCGCATGATCCGAGGACCCGCCACAACTGGCCACCCCGCGCAGCCCTCTGCAGCGCCCATCCAAGCACGGGTCTTGGGGGTTACCAATGCGCCCCACCACGTGGAGGTGGGGGTGGTGCCGCCAAGCCGGCCGCAACACGATCCTCCGCTCCCGTTGGGCCGCTGCATGCGAGCATGACCGGCATTCCAACCAGGGTCGACGACGCGCTGACGCGGGTGGTGCCCGCCTTTTCCCATGCATACACGCTTCGGGATCCTACCGTGGACAACTCAAGCGGGCACGATGGCGGCAACATCGGCGAACTCGGGCCAACGAGGCCAACCGACCGCCACAGCCCGCGCGGCGCGAGGCGATCATGGCGTACAAGTACCGGGATATCGCGTGCGAACTATTCCTATACGATCATTTGTACAGGCCGTGCGCGGCGCGTCCAGCACACAGCCAACTCCCTACCACTCACCCACCCCGAGCTGTACATAGCGCGCTCGCCGCCAATGCACGCGGCCATTGCGCATCACGCCCCCCGGAGCGCGAACCCTATATCCTTCTGGTACACATAACTTGCGGTTGTCGGACAAATGGCGCCCACCGTGTTAAACACCGGCTGCGCACTCGGCCGCATCACGTACGGATGCCCCCTTCTTGCCCACTCACTCACTGCGGCCCACCCACGCCAAACATAATCAGGGGCATCTCGGCACCGACCCCACCCGACAGCACGCACCCGATATTGCTAGAGGGAAATAAAGCTGAGGTCGTCGTTATCGTGGCGGATTTTTGAGCCCCTCCGATGCTCTCTCGCATGGTCCGACGCAGCGCCCCAGCGATATGGCGCGGCGCGAGAACTGCGCTCGGTGCGTTCTGGCAGTTTTGGCTATAACCAGCCTGCCGCCTCCGAATTCTGCTGGCAGTGTGGCAAGTCAACCACATTAGACGGACTGGCAATGGTAGGCGAGGAGGCGTTGGTCTCGGCGGTGACCGAGGCGATGTTGAGTTGCGTGAGCGCACTCGGAAGCTGCGCGCTAAAGCGCGGCATGAGTGCATGGAGCGAGAGTCAGCGGGTACCTCGAATAGCACCAGCGAAGGCGACTTCTCAGCACTCAGGAACCCATATCGGCGCAGTCCATAAGGCTACGACAGCATTGGCAGCTGGGATGCGGCAAACTGCGGGACAGCTGTGAAAAATCTACATGCATAGGAGGGCGGAGCGCGAAGCAGCGATAGAGGCGGGAGGCGAGGCGGGCAACATCCATGAGGGGGTGGTGAGGGCGGTGGCGAGCCGAGCACCTGCCGCTCACGTTACATGGTTGTCTATGGCAAATCCAATAAGGGCGAGAAAGGAAAGGGGAAGGGACACGCTCACTAGATGTAATTGATGCATTCACATCCTCCTTCGCTTCGTTGCCCCTTTCTCCTCTGGCATCTCTGCCTTCACGGCATTTGCCTTCGCCTTGGGCAGGTGGGGTGTGCACGATGGCCCGGTCCATGCATGTGACGGTGGTGCGCCATCAAGATGATGCGCGCCATTACTTGGCCAGGCCTGGAGAGCGTCACCTTGCCGGACTCGAGCATGCGCTGGGGCTTGTGGTTGATGTCCTTGCGGAAGCCCTCCTTGATCTCCATGTTGCAATGCTCCATGCACTGAGCGCTCAGCGCGTCAAGGTTGCCATGCAGTTCCATCCATCGGGGGAAGTGCAATACAACTTCATGCATGTGCGGAGTGATGTCCTTCGCTATCGCGATATGTTCAGGAAGGCTGCGAAGAATATCTCCGTAGCTGTCCGCAGCTTGTTGGCTGATGCCAGCCTGTCGGCCTACTTGAGGCCGCCAGGGTTTGCACTCCATGCCGCTGACATGCTTCTCTGTCATACTTCTCCCAAACTGCCATAATCTTGACTCCATCAGCATGTGACGCAGGGGCTGTCTTGGGACAGTCGCGTTGAGTTACAGCCTTTGCGAGCTTTTCCGCAGGCGCAGCCTCCGCATGTATGGCAGCCGCACGAATCTCCTTTACAGCCGCGTCCTTCGCCCGGGAGCGCACCCGCTCCACCTCAGGCTCGACATGCTAGTAGCGACTCGACGCTATTATTGTCCAACTAATCAACACGCTTGTTGAGCATGTCGACGTTGCTGCGAAGCGAGACGCTATCCGTTGCTCTCCGCTGTGTCCTCCCCTCCTCCGCTCGCTCGCTCGCATTTTGCGGATGAACAATCGCAGCTTCCGCCGCTGTTTGGCGATGGTCCGCCTCCTCTACTCGCCGACGACTTTCAACCTACTGCCCCGCTTACATGCGCGTGCAGCTTTGCCGCCGCTAGCAACGGCGGGCTGTTGTGCGTCCGGCTCGTCGTCAGGGATGGGGGGCTGCGATAGGTATGTCGCTGGTACCGCGCCACCGCCGTCGCCATGCCGCCGCGTACGCCCACATTTCCACCGACCCACTACCCACACTGCCGCCTCCCGAGCGCCTCACACGCCACTTCGCTCGCATGTGCTGGCGCACATCAACCCGCACATGTCACGTACGAGGTCCACATGGGGTTTGGGCAAGCCCTGAGGTCGTGTGGTAGCCAAACACCGCTGACAGGTGGGGTGGTCTTACAAGGACGTACAAAGCGCATTTTCGCGTTTCAGGAACGCCATGATCGACACCATGACATGCACGAACAACGGAAAACAAGGCATTCGAAAGGGATTAATGCGATAAATATTCGCTGGGAGGCGGGGCCGGGATCCCCCCCCCCCCCCCCTTCCCCGCCCCCCAAAAATGAGGGCCCCGCCCTACCTTCCCGCCGCTACCATTACGCGATGGATGCTATATTTTGCTCATCCCACGGAATATCCTAGAAAGCCCCGATTTTGCCGGGAAATCTGCCGGATACTAGTCTGCGCCTATCTGAGATCATTTCTCCCCGATGGATGAATAATTATTATCGATAGTACGAGTGTACGGCGACATGTACGGACGATGATTGTATATAAATACATGAGCTAGCCGCAAAAGGCGATCAGGAAATCACCCGAAAAGGCAATAGGAAACGTCCACTACAACAACTGCGCGGTGGAAGCAACAACAGAAGAGGGTGCGGAATGAGCACGGGCAGACGCATCAGACTTGGCCGTCTGCACTCCGACAGAGAGAGTGCCGCCCGAGGTACCTGCATAGACTCGCTGCAACACCACCGCCGCGTGCGCGACATGTCATGGCGGAACTCAACGGGTTATTGGCTGGCGACAAAGTTCCGAAGAGCCTAGACGGACTGACCACGAAGGAAGCATGAAGTCGGGGCGGAAGGACCGCATGCAAGGAAGTTGCGCACAGCACGCAACACCGCGGAGATGTTGACCACCGTCAAAGCGGATTTTCCGAGGCGGCCGCGGTCCTCAACCGCAAAAGGGTAGTTACGGTGAACACTTTGCACCGCGGGGCGGAAGACGCCCGGTCCGCCGCCCGCTTGCTATGCTCCGCCTCGGTCGCCGCGATTCCCGGGGTCCAACAGCGGGGTCGTTGCCCCAACTGGGGGCCGTGGAGGACACGCACGCAAAATCGATCATGTAATCGCGCACGCCGCCCCCCCCCCCCCCCCCCCGGGCATCGTCAAATGTGAATAAGGCCGCGAGCGGTCCGCTAGGCGCAGCCCACTTGTCTCAAGGGTGAAGTCGCCGACTCCCGAGCGGTCCCGGTCGAGCACCGCCCCCGCTTCAATCGCCACGGAAGCCCACAGATTTTTCAAAGCAGTATGCATGCGGTGCTTGTATTTCGCGACGGGGCAGATGGGCGGATGAATCACAACGAATCTGTAGCGTTCCGGTTCGAGCCATCCGTGGCGCGAAGCCATAAGGGATCAATACCGCACGTAGTGGGGCCAGGGCATGTGACAACTGACAAGCGCGGAACCCCCGCGCGGGCGACGGCCCAGCACCCGCGAAGCGGCGGCCGAATAAGCAGCATTGGGAATCTTGCGGGCTAGCTCGTGATCCGATAGGAAAAGCGATAGGGAGCCGCTATACAAGCGCATGGTATCAAGTCGCGAGGCCGCGGGACCCATACGATGGAAGCCATGCAAGAGCGAGGGCCACGAAGTCACGCAAGCGAATCGCACGGCTGAGGTGCTGGCGTTGGACTACCATGGTCGTGGGTTTATCATCTGAGGCAGCACCCGTACCGGACCCGAGGGCGGAGCTGTATATCAATTTTAAATATTTTACCGCCACTGCTATGCACTTAATAGATACAGCCTTAGAGGGGGTAATTACGGGTTCTGCTGCGCAGTACTTGTAAACTAACTGTATATATGGGTATTGTTTTCATAAATAAATGAACTCGGTGATGACACGGTACGAATTACGAGTACCTACGACGAGGAGCGGTAGCAGGCGGACAAAGGGATACAGTACAAGCCTTGCGAACATCTGCTATACAAACTTTAGACGATACAATGCTATAATAAATAAGCCGGCTTTAGTCGCTACAGGTACGAGAAATAAATCCGCCTCGTCGTTCGTGCTGTGGGCTGCTTATACGTTAGGCCAGTAAGAATTGTTAGTGTGTTTTAGGTGCCATATGTCGCTCAAAACAGGGGGGGGGGGGGATTTTGTAGCTGGGCAAAGTTTGGTAGCTAGTACTTTCCGCTTTGCTTACCGGCTCCAACTAACCGCCGTACAGTACGCACCGCACAACCCTCGCCAACACTGCCGCCGCCGCGCTAGGCCGGCATGCTGCTGTTGCCCCGAGCGCAAATACCTATCCGTCCACAACCACTCCTACCTCACGTCGCCAGCCTTCGGCTTGGGTAGCTGACACCATGTCGGTATCCCCCTGGCACACCGTGAAGGGCGAGGTGAAGTGGGACGGCAGGGAGTTTTCGGGTTTTCCGATAAGCCCGTGCTCTACCCCCGCCTAGAGCAGGATTGGCTAGAGGCCCGTACCGTGCGCAACAAGTTATAGAGTATGCAGTGAACGACCTGGACCCCATCCTATCCTTTGACCTCGTTGAACACATTGTAGTGGTCGTCGTAGAGTATGAGCTGTTCAGCTCGCCATCCTCTGGCAATAAGAGGCGGCATGTGACCGGCGAGTCCGGTGGCAGCCGCATGCTCCAAGACAACCTTACCTGTGGGATTCGATGGAAGAGGTGCCCACTCGGTCTCACTTCGAGTTAGCCTGGTGGGCACACGCCATAGGGAAGAGGAGCAGCCATAGAACACAACTGTTGTATAATCGTGTGCTTTGTGCTCTCAATGCTGCCCTCATGCATTGATATGCACACCTACATGTGTGGCAGTTGCTCCCTACACAATATATTTATGGACAATTGCAACACCTTTCCAATGGACACTGATGTTGATAGTACTTAACACAGTACATCAGCCAGCTACAAAACTTATGGAGGGGCGGGTCAGATTAGAGGGGGGGGGGTACCTAAAGCACATTAACAATTCTGACTGGCCTTACTCTACGCGGCGCTCATGCGCTCACTGTGTTGGTCCTTTACTTGTACACCCCTGCACATAAGTTTGGGGTCCCTTTTCGGCAGTCTCAAGACTTCAGAAGTCTAGGGTCCCTGAACGTAGGGTACATGAGATGAAACCCTTTAATCTCAGAGGGTTTTGTAAAATCTGCATGACGAGTGGCTCAAACCGAAGCTTAAAGACCTTTGACTAGGGTGTCACGCTGCACTTGGTGCGTGTCACGCTGATGGGCGTCGCCTGCAACTGCACAAAAACCAGGGTCGGTATCACGCACACGCCGACGCGCGTGAATAGGCAACCAAACGGCGGGATGGCCATGAACGCGTGAGGAAACACATTGGCGAGGGGCTCGGGTGCATTTGGTTGGGGTGCAGCCGTGTGGGCGGCGGCTAGTACATGTCGCGTTGCGATTCTGGCATGGCATCAGTGTCGGCCACGCTCAGCAACACCCCCTTGGCTTTAAAACGCTATAACTTCTCAGGGTTTGCTCAGAAAATTGTTTTAAAAATACCACGCAAGTGCTCGTTCAAATCTGCGTCAAGACCGACATTCCAAAATCAAAAACTCGATTTTTTGGGGGCCCCAGAAAAATTCCCCAAAGATGATCATCCAAGTTGCCCCTAACTGCCTCATGTGCCCACCCATGTCGGGCGCGTGGCTTTGCGCCAAGTGCGCGTCTAAGCCCCATACTCAGTTGCGCGAGAGGGTTATGTATGTGGATGACCACGGACCACCAACACTTGGCATGTGCCACCTCCTAGCGATACACGCATCTACCAGCCAAAATGCCATTTTCCACAGCATTATTCAAGGAATTTCATATTAATCAAAATCCACGCCCCTACCGCGCCACCCCGTCCACGAAACGGTGCAACTGGCATTCCACCAGGCGCCCCCATAGTAGAGCATTGCCCTACGCCAAGGGGGCCATCGAGCGCCTCTCCTACGTGCGTTCGCCACAGAAACAACAGCATTTTCACCCCAAAACCGCTCCCCACAGTGGCCAACTTGTCGTTGAGATGTCACGTAGTGCCTATAGCGACATGCTTTCAGTGGCCTACACGCACGGTGTGTGCAACTTATGTCAAGGGCCCTACTCACCGAGTTTGGTGCGACGAGTGCCGCTTTTTCCATAGGTTTGGATGGTTGGCGCAACCCACAATTTTCCGGCGCCAACGCATCATGCACCGATTTCGCGTTTTTAAAGGGCGCCCACAAATGGTCGTGTTTTCGCGCGGTGGGTATAAAGCGCGCGATAGGCGTTCGCCCGAACTATTCCCACTGTAGTTAGCATGTATGCACATGCATCCGGCGTTATCCTCGCCCATCCATGCGCTTTGCGATCGAAAATGCAAAACCCGGACTTATGTGGAGGGGTGTATTACATGTGGTTTTGTTACAACTGGCTTTTTTGGTCATATTGGTAATATAGAGGTTTGATTACACCGGGCTATTCTGTCACCGGTACTGGTAACGTTAAGATTCTACAGTAGTTTGAATGCTAGCGACCAGTACATGTACTCGCAGTACGCGTACCGCTTGGACTTCCCGATTTCCAGCGGCGCTAGCGACAGCATGCGACAGCCCTGCTACATGACGCACCCGCACCACGAGGGGAGTCCACCTTCTGCCTTTGCGCCAGCTGACCAGCTAGCGCAACGGCGTCGCACCTCTCGTAGGTGTGCAAGGTGTGAATATCTCTACGAGTGGACGGTCTACTCGACGACTAGTCTTCCACCACGACACTTGCGCACGCTACTATGGCAGGCGGCAAGAAGGCGGCAGACCCTACGAAGGCAACGCCAGCCGACAGTTTGGCCGAAACGCCCGCGGAGCCGACAGAGACGACACGGGACACGACAACGCTTGCGTTACTGCAAGCTCTGGCGTTGAAGGTGGACGCTTTATCGACCCGCTTGGACGAACAGGACAACCACAAGCACAAGGAGCAGCGCGACATTCCCTCGGACGACGACGAAGTTGGCGAGGGTGGCAAGGAGCCGGAGCACGACGCCCGGACAACCGCTGCTACGGGGGGCGCGCGCGACGCCGCGGCCTTGTTCATCGACCCTCGGGATTGGGAAGACCTCTTGCCCCGGGCGTACCAAGACTGCACCCCCCGTCGAGCGCCACACGCCCGAGCCTCTGGCGGCCCCCTAACGACGAGGCCGACCGCTATCTCACTGAGGCCAACAAGACTGCGTCGCGCGACGAGTACCGCCACCTGCTGTGCTATGGCGTCTACCGCGCCGCCGCTAACGCGGCGGCTAAGACAGCTCTGGCTACGCTTCGCGCGCCCGATACCCCCACCCAAGACCGCGTCGACGCCCTCGACCTACTCGACGCCGCGCATCGCACGCTTGAAGCACTGGGCGACGCGGATGAGGCCAGGCTCACCTACCTTCGACGCGTCAAGGCCAAGAAGGCCCTCACCCCCGAGGAACAAGTCGCCGAGCGACTCATCTACTCCCGAGTCTTCGACACCGCCGAGCATGAACGCTCCGCCAACGTCGTCGACGGCCTCCTGGCAGCGCTCGAGGACAAGCGCCTCGAGGTCGGCCTCGCGGCCGCGGCCAAGGCACAGGCATCAGCGACCTTCAAGAGGCAAGCAGCGGAGCGCAACACCGACCGCGACAAGGAGCGGAAGGAAAAGGACAAGGCGGCGCGCGAGAGGCGGGAGCAGCAACGCCGCGAGGCGGACTCCAAGAACCGCGACAAAAACGGCGGCAGGACTGGCGACAAGACACGCGACTGACGGTGTGGCGCGCCGCGCCGACAGCTGTTGCCCCGACTCCGACTATATGCGTCACCGCGTAAGGCGGAGTTGGCGGCACTGGCGAGACATCGGCGCGAGCGCGCAACTTAAGAGCTGGATACGGGATGGCGTACGCGTGCCGTTCCGCTACAACCGGCCACCCCCAAGGTTCAACCAAGGCGTCTCGTTCAACGACGCAACCCATGCCCGACTCAAGTTCCTCACCGCCGAACTAAGACGCTTTACGACGGCCGGCGCGTGGGAGAAGTCGTCGTGCGCATGGTGGGTGTCCCGGGCGTTCTTCGTTCCGAAGCCCGGCGACAACCAGTGGCGTTTCATCATCGACCTCCGCGTGCTCAACACCTTCTGCGCGCGCAAGCGACTACGGATGGTGACACTCATGGGCGTCCGACACCTGACCGCGAAAGGGGACTACATGTTTTCGTTCGACCTGCAAGACGGCTTCTATGCCATGGGCATCGCGCCCTCCGACCGCGACTACTTCACAGTCAACATCCGCGGGACCCTCTACCGGCTGTGCGGCCTTCCCATGGGCTGGTCGCTCAGCCCTTACTACTTCACAACGTTCACAATGACGTTCGTCAAGCACCTACGCTCTCCGACTACCCCCGCTGCGCCTCGCAATGTCCCGCGGTCGCGCCGCTGGCTGCGCCGCGGGCGGTGGAGGGGAGCGCGCATCTTACCATACGTCGACGATTTCTTGCTGTTCGCCTCGTCGGAGCCGGAGGCGCTGGAGCTCCGCCAGCGCGTCGCCGACTTGCTGGGCAGCCTGGGCCTGCTGCGCAACCCCGGTAATTCACACGAGTATGAAAACAGGCGGTACCGGGATACAGTCGTTTACATACAGCAGCACTGATGCTCATCGTCCTGCCCGTACAGGGTAGTCGCTATCAGTATAGCGACTAGCGACACTGATTCTTGTCCAGCAGATACAAGTACAGTACAGGTACCGGGTTTTACATCCATCAAAACCCGCGGGTTGGGGCTTGCCCCAACTCGCATTACTCGAATGGGCCGACGCCCAAACGGGTAGGGCGGACCTTTCGTGGTCAGTGCCGGGTATTTTGATGGCAGTGTTTTAGACGGTGATCCAACAGTGTTGGAAATTCCGTCACTAACCTCCAATTAGTCTTGCGAAATGCTTCGGCAATTTGCTTGATGACTATAACGGAGCGTCGCCTACCCAGGGCTTTCCGTAACTGGATTGCTGCCTAAACGGCCGTCGCAGATACGCTGCACGGGTTTCACTGGTGCCAGTCCTGTCCCGGGGGCGAAAAAAACACAAAAACAAAAAGTACAGGTACCGATATTCCAGCGCCGGCCCGCAGCGCGCGCCAGCCCGCATACGCTGCTTGAGTGAGAAAGATGCCCGTGTCGCGACGTCACGGCCACTCAACCGCCGCGCCACCATATGCTTGCCGACCACTCCACGGCCGCACCCGTCTGCTATCGTCTACCAGAGCCTTGTGTGATACAGCCGCTGCTGAGGCCAGGGAAGGATACGCCCCGAGGGCAGCGAGGGCATGCCGCCTTGCCGGGTCTGCGGGCTTGTCATCCAGCGCTGAGCGACGCGGAGATGTTCAGCAGCGCGTTCCGGCCGGTGTTGCCCGCCGCAACCCCGGTGGGCGGCTATCAGGTGCGGAACAGCTAATGCATCGGCAGGAGGAAAAAGGAGGGTGGGACCGCCGAGGCTGCTAACCTGTCTCATGACGTGCAGCCACCGCAAGCCGACCCACACCCAGCACGCGCTGCCGAGCCAGCACACCCCAACCAGTCCCGCCACCGGCAACTTTCCCCCCCCCCCCCCCCCCCCCCCCCCCCCCCCCCCCGCCGATGCCGCCGCGTCCCATCACCACCCATGTCCACCACCATTCCCGCATCAGATGTCCGCCTGCATCCACATCAACGCGCAGAATGCCATGCTTGAGGCGTGCTTGGACGCGCTGATGCTTCCATGCGCCAGTAGCAACATTGAATCTGACAAAGTAAATACAAATCCAACCGCGGGGGAGCTTGGAGAGTGCGCAGAAGCACGGTCTGCAGGCATATGGCCATCGTCACATGATACTAGTGCTTAGCGACGTCGGCAGATGCACATGAGCATGCCGAGGGAGATGCATGGATGGGGCCCTTGCGTCAAGATGAACATCCCACTGACCCCCCCCCCCCCCCCCCGGCAATCCCCCCCCCTTGCGCACTTCCCTCTCCTCCCCCTTCGCAAGGTTGGCAACTGCAGCGCAACCGCGAGGAAAGACGACCAGCTGCACGGGCTTCTCTGCGTAAGCGGCGAGGAGGATGCGGTGCATCCGTCGACGGTGCTGGCGAAACCGACTCGGCACTGGCAGGATGCGCTGCAGGTAGGTCCTGGCCAATGGCTGTGCGGCGCACCAAGCACCCCGGCGCTTGCTCCCCGTCACTTTTCCCAGCTGCTGCTCCAATCTTGCTAGCATGCCGCCGCAGGGTCTGGCCATGCAGAGCCCGCCGCTGGCAGAGCGGCAGCTGGCGGCCCTCATTGCGGCCATGTGCAGTGACAAGGCCGCGGAGGACCGGCAGGCCCGGCTCGGCGGCGCCGCACCGCACACCGTCGCGGACTACCTGATCACATACATGAAGTACCAGTGAGAGCCCCCTCGCCCCCCCCCCCCCCCCCCCCTCCCTCCACCCCTACACCCTCTCCCCCACGCTTGGGGATGCTCTGGCACTATGCGGGTGTGTCCCCCCCCCCCCCCCCCCTCTCAGCAAGTGTATATATGTCGCTGCTGAGGAGGAGCATGGAGTTATGAGCTGCATGTGCATGCATTGTGTGGGCGCGCGCCGGGCATATTGCGCCGAGGTCAGCAGGCAGGCAGGCAGGCAGGGCCGCTTGTAGAGAAGCACCATGCGAGAGCGTGGGGGCGGGGGTGGGGGGGGGGTGGAAGAGGCGACTGGGACGAGGCGCACTGTGGGCGGACTCCTAGTTGCTTACTACTCGCATGTCCAGCAACGCTGATGGGTATCTAGCCGGGAGAGGCAATGACAACGCACGTTACGCACACACACACTGATGCAGGATATGTGCGCGATTTAACGGGGACACCGCAAGGTGCAGCGGCGGTGGCCCATTGCGCACCTGTTGGCAGTCCTGAAAGGTGGTAAAAACTTGCGATGCGGGCTGTGCAGGAGCGGCTTTTCTGATGCGGCAGCCAGGCGCAACATGGCATGCGTCGCCAGGTGGGTGCCGTGCCCCCCCCCCCCCCCCCCCCCCCAATGCCCCAACTGGCGCCCGCCTACCCCTCCCCCACCCTGCTCCGCTGTGCCTGGCTGCTGCAAGTCCCCTGGTGGCCGCTATCGACTTTAAGGTCCGCCAGGCTGCTGGGGGATGTGGCCCCTCATCACTGTGATATACTGTGACCTTGGCGCTGCTGTCCCTCACAATGGAACCCCCCTCTTCCCCTCCCCCAGTGCGGCCGCTCGCCTCCCTCAGTCACTGCCATCACTCCCTGAGCTCCTTTTGACGTTTCCCTTGCTGTTGAGCGGGCCACGCGGCTCTAGTCGTCAATTTAACACGCAGAAGGGGACCCGGACGAGCGGGGCTGGGCGGGGAATGGGATCGGGGGAGTTGGGGGCGGTGCTGGGTAGACGCGGCGGAGTGATGGCCTCCCTCCCTGACTCGCCCCCATCCCCCCCCCCCCCCCCCCTGTGTAGGAGCGTCCAGCTGCACACTCCCAGCAGCGAGCGCATTGCGCTGCTAGCCCGCATCATCGGCATGCAGGTGGGAAAACCAGCCAGCTGCCCCCCATTCCCTTCCCCCGCCTTGTCTCTCCCCCCGGCACACACACACACACGCACGCACACACACACACAACCGCCGTCCCCGGCCACCAACGGCCCCTTAGTCCCCAGCCCAAGCCAGCACCACACCCCCCCATCATCTGAAACCAGCCATCACCACGCTATCGCGGTCAAGTTCGCCGTCCAGTCACACCCTGTCTGCCGGCCATATGCGGCCTGGCCTGCAGAGCAGGGCCCCAGCCATGCGTGTAGAGTTTGGGGGCGTGGGTGACTATCAAAGCAGCGCTGCATTACCCCTCAAATAGCTTCAGCTATAGAAGATCCAGGCTCGTTCAGATGCCGGAGCCCCAGCCAGAACTCCCGCCTGTCGCTGTCCTTGAACAGCGGCGACATGCAGTTCGTCGTGCCAAGCGGCGTCATCTTACCGGTAATGGCTTGTCAGGGCTGAACGTAACTTTTCGTCCCTTGCTATCAGTATCAGTTATGCTGTTGCACCGGTTGAGAGAGGGGCTCAGTCGACATGGTTACCTGCCGCGGTTATTATTGTGTGCAGTATATGCAACGGAAAGGGCCTTTATAAAACCCTTGCCGCTGCAAAAGAAAACACAGACACAAACCCTGAAAAATAGTATCGCGAAGCTGACGCACTCTTGTGTGCGAATGATTATCAGGGTTTTGAGGGTTTTGGTGAAACCCCAAACCCCGGAAACTATATCATCAGCTGCAAGAATATTTATAGGGTACGTATTTAGGGTTTCATGTGTTAGGGTTTTTGGACATTGGTTCGAAAGAATCATGCAAATCATGTGCAAATGTGACACTTGGACATTTCTGATGTTCAAGTTTCAAATCAGTATCAGGCATGTTATCATGCCAGCTAGGACAGGGGCTCAGTTGGGGTTGTGACCATCTGATGCAGTTGGAAGGCTGTGAAGTGTGCTGAAGAGGAAGGGTCCGCTGGGAAACCCTGGCCTAAACCCTGGCAAACACAGACACAAACCCTAAACACATGCGCGGAGCAGATGATATGTCATGCGAACGCGTATTAAGGTTTTAAGGGTTTATGTAAAACCCTAAACCCTCCGAATGCTGTTTGAAAGAGTTACATATAGAATTATAAATGCATATTCCCCTACCTCTTAGGTTGAGCGGAGGAAAAGGAGAGCCGCGTCCGAAATCGCCTGGAATACGTGAGAATCGATACCGGTTGCAATACGGTTTTATCACGGAGTTTTAGGCGTCCGTCCTCCGTCCGTCCTCCGTCCTCGTGTGCTGCGTCTTCGTGAATGAACCGTCATACGTTCGATCTGTGCTCGTTTGATTTCTAGGCACTCCTACCACAGTCCGTAAAAATCCTGCGACCAAGACGAATCTATCTTTAATTATACCGGAAACATACTGCAAAAATCACGAATGTCCTCCGTCCGTCCTGTCACATACGCGCTTCGCGTATGAACCGTCATACGTTCGGTTTTCGGTCGTTTGATTTCACGGTACTGGTACGTGTACGGTAAGATTCTGAATGGATGCGCGTGTATTCTAGCCCAGGCACGTTATATATTCGTCTAAAACGCCAAAATAACGCGGCACCGCAGCGCGTTTTCCCTGCTGAATCAGCAAGCGAGACTGGCCCTCTATATTTATACAGCGACTCTATATACGGTGGTCCGAGGATATGCTGTAACATGATGCTGTAAAAAGGGGTCGCCGCGGTGCGGGGGCAGTCCGCCGACCCGGGGCCCGGCGTCCGTCGACGGACGGGCGACGGTCGAACGACGGCGTCCGGCGTCCGGTGCCGGTACAGGCGGCGGGCGTGGCGATTCGCGCCGTGCCCGCCCCGTAGACCTGACGACCGGCCCGACCTGCGCGGCCTCGTGCGGGATGCGGGCCGCCTGTAGGCGGCTTGTACTGTATTGCTGATCTTGTAGTGCTGCTTTTTTTTTTTTTTGGGTAATACAACTTTTAGCGGTGGGTTGGGTACCGGCCTTTTTGTAATGCACACCAGTAGTCAGCGGCCCGCTTTTACGCGGCTTGCAGATTTAATCTGTTTTACAAAGTAATACGTCTCTTTTGAAAAATAAATTACTGACAAATCTAACGCTAAAAGCATTATTACCCGGAAACAACAGTATTATTACAAGATCAACACTGCAAGCCGGCTAAAAGCGGCCCGCATCCCGCACCACGCTCAACCCAAGAGGTAGGGGCACGTCCACAGATCCCCGGCGCGAAGCGCCGCTTAGTAGTTATATATTCCCCTACCTCTTGGGTTGAGCGGAGGAAAAGGAGAGCCGCGTCCGAAATCGCCTGGAATACGAGAGAATCAATACCGGTCGCAATACGGTTTTATCACGGATTGTTAGGCGTCCGTCCTCCGTCCGTCCTCCGTCCTCGTGTGCTGCGTCTTCGTGAATGAACCGTCATACGTTCGATCTGTGCTCGTTTGATTTCTAGGCACTCCTACCACAGTCCGTAAAAATCCTGCGACCAAGACGAATCTATCTTTAATTATACCGGAAACATACTGCAAAAATCACGAATGTCCTCCGTCCGTCCTGTCACATACGCGCTTCGCGTATGAACCGTCATACGTTCGGTTTTCGGTCGTTTGATTTCACGGTACTGGTACGTGTACGGTAAGATTCTGAATGGATGCGCGTGTATTCTAGCCCAGGCACGTCATATATTCGTCTAAAACGCCAAAATAACGCGGTACCGCAGCGCGTTTTTACTGCTGAATCAGCAAGCGAGACTATTCAGCGACTATTCCTTACCTATACGGTAGTCCAAGTATGGTGCTGTAAAAGGGGGTCGCCGCGGTGCGGGGGCAGTCCGCCGACCCGGGGCTCGGCGTCCGTCGACGGACGGGCGACGGTCGAACGACGGCGTCCGGCGTCCGGTGCCGGTACAGGCGGCGGGCGTGGCGATTCGCGCCGTGCCCGCCCCGTAGACCTGACGACCGGCCCGACCTGCGCGGCCTCGTGCGGGATGCGGGCCGCCTGTAGGCGGCTTGTACTGTATTGCTGATCTTGTAGTGCTGCTTTTTTTTTTTGGGGTAATACAACTTTTAGCGGTGGGTTGGGTACCGGCCTTTTTGTAATGCACACCAGTAGTCAGCGGCCCGCTTTTACGCGGCTTGCAGATTTAATCTGTTTTACAAAATAATACGTCTCTTTTGCGAGGCAGTACAAAATAGTACATCCCTTGTCCGCTCGGTAGAGCGGTCGTCTCGTGTGCGAGAGGTACCGGGTTCGATTCCTGGCCGATGTATTTCGGCAATATCGGCCCGGCGTGTCCCGGGTTTCCTCGGTTGATGCATTAGCCCTTCGGGGTTCGAATGAGGCAATGGTCTGTGGGCTATGCCAGACCTACGACTGCAGTTGGCGCACGAGGTCAAGTGCTGGGGCGGCTTCGGCCGATGTCCCGGGGCGAACTTTACTTTACTTTTACGTCTCTTTTGAAAAATAAATTACTGACAAATCTAACCCTAAAAGCATTATTACCCGGAAACAACAGTATTACGAGATCAACACTACAAGCCGGCTAAAAGCAGCCCGCATCCCGCACCACGCTCAACCCAAGAGGTAGGGGCACCTCCACAAATCCCCGGCGCGAAGCGCCGCTTATTTTATGTATACAGTTATATATAGATATGTATACATACACATATATACATATATATCTATGTATGTATATAAACACAAATCATCAGTTGCAAGGATATTGCGAGTGTAGGTTATGGTTTTCAGGATTTTAGGTGTTGGGGTATAGGGAAATACGTGACACAGGTTACAAAGACCTAAACCAAATGCACTACAATCTTCCCGTGCATACATGAAGTGGCGCAGAGGGTACATAATACGGTGTAAGCGTAATTCAACGAGGCACTTATCCGCACAGCCTGGCACAAAGGGCAGGCGGAACATGCATGATCTAGCTGGCTACCCTATGCGGTAAAAGTGAAGTAAAGTTCGCCCCGGGTCATCGGCCAAAGCCGCCCCAGCACTTGACCGCTTGCGCCAACAGCAACTGTAGCTCTGGCAAAGCAATTAAGACCATTTTAACCCCCGAAGGGCTAATGCATTAACCAGGTCAAACTGGGACACGCCCGGTCAAGAATTGAACCAAGGACCTCTCGTACAAGAGACCTCCGCTCTACCGAGCAGACAATGAGGCATGTTGCGGTACCCGCCCCCAGGCCGCCCTAACCCCCATCCGGTCCGCCTCTGTGCAGGACCCGCTGCCCGTGGAGGCGGACCTGATCTACACGCACCTTCTGGCGCAGCTGCATGGCGCCTTCGGGGACGAGCAGCCCATGGTGGAGGTGAGGCAGACGGCTGGTATGATGGCATAGGCGCGCTGGACGGGTGATGGTCTCATGCTCCTAGGATCTGTGGTATACACGATTAGGGGTCACTCAGTGCCCCACAGAGGATCACTGATGGTAGGACTACGGTCATGTTCAGCCTGCAGAATTCCGGTGCCGCTGGGTCGTCGCCACTGAGTCTGAGCCCATATTCAGGCTGGACCCACCGGAGAGTGAAAGGGGTGGAGGTGGATTTAGGCTGACCGCGAACCTCATAGTGGAAGTAAGGGGAGCACTCAGTTGGCATCTCAGTTAGGACCCGCCTGCTGAACTGGACCCCTATAGTATTGGCTGCATTGGCTCTGATGGCTTTGGCTCATTTCGGGATGAGTGGGACTCTGGTTCCGCGGGTATCTGGCGAGGGGGCGTCTGCGAGCCTCCGTTGTGTGTCATCTGCACAGCCTTTGTTGAAACCGCAGATCAGATTGTGGCATTTTGGGGGATGGGTTGGGTACGCGCGTATTCCTGCTTTGGCCTCCAAACTGGGTGTGTCGAGTCTTTGTGTACCGACCCATCAATGTACTGCGAGCAACGGCGCAAGTATGGGTACCTACATACCCAGGTAGCGTTTCAATAGACCTTCCGGTATAATTTACTTGAGCCGCGGCTGGCGGCAAGTTTTTGTCCGTGGTAGGTTGTCGAGTGTGCAGGAATAAACCAGCTAGCGCGAGCCCACCGTTAGCAGTCAAACGCTTTATATGGAAAAACAGTGGCTGGAAAGATCATGGAAGCACGCGAATAATCCGCACAAACTCACGGACAAAAAAAACTGTGACGCGAAGCGGGGAAAACGTACCGTGGGTTTTAGTTGCCGTGCCGCTGCCATGCATGTGCCGTCGCCGTAGTGGGGGTGTTGTAGATCGGGTTTTGCTTCTACGATGAGCCGTAAAATTAAACTACCCGAAATGTAACGGGAAATACCCCGAACGATTAGACAGCTGTTATGTCAGGGTGTCGTCATACCCCCAAAACAGCACGGGTAGTCAGAGCGTAAGGTCTTCGCAGATCTTTTGCAGGCGGGGCAGCAAAGGGCAGGCGCATGGGGGAAGGGGGGGGGGGGGTATTTGGCGGCGCGGCAGCTAGGGGACCGTCAAGCTCTATCTGCCCCATCTCAGTGACCGCCGGCCCGCGGGCTGTCCATAGTTGCTGAGCGCGGAGGGGCGCTGGGAGCGGTACTGCCCGCTGGGCAAGCTGGTGGAGGCGCTGCGCAGCTGCCCCGTGGCCAAGGAGGCACGCGTCAAGATGACAAAGCGCGCGTACCAGCTCGACATCAAGGTGCGCCCTGGCTGGTCACTCCATTGCTTAGCAGCGCCTCGACTTTACCATCACATAAGAGATGTGACATTCATCCGCAGAGGCTCCAAATATGTCCATTTTGCTGGGTGAACTCGCTGAAATTGACTGCTTAGTATGGATGTCCCCGAAATCTCTCTACTCATATGTGTGGAGAGGTATATGGAAATTGATTGGCGCTCGCTTATTATTTTGCGTAATCTCCAGCATCCGGCCCCAATTTGAGCTTTTTGTGGCAAGGTATATCGTCATCAAGGGAATCAGTGGCTAGCTAACTAGTACATTATTCCTCCAAAGCGACAAGTTATTTCATGGAAATGATTTAGTTGTGATACTGAGTCGGAAGTTAAGTCATTGCAAGGTTTCTGTGGGACAGTATATCAGAAAGGGGTATGTATTGTTCCTCATGATTGACATGATTGCGCCATAACCATGTCAGCATCATCGCGCATGAAAAGCGGATAGTGGCACAGTAATCTGACAGGATGATGATTGCCATGGATGTAGCCCAGTGATCCACTCCCCTTGTTGCACTTGCCCTTATCCCCTGTGTACCCCTCTGCCATGCACGTGGACCGCAGACACTCCCGCGACTACAGGGTACCGGCATGATCGACGCCGATGGCGCTGTGGCTGCGATGCTGACGGTGTGGATGGGCCACCACGCGGTGCTGGAGATGAGCCGCGCCCACCGGGAGGCGGTTATGTGCAGTGTCGCCAGGGTGCGCACGCGGCCGGTGAGAGCCTGCGCCGCAGCGGCTGTGTCTCCCGCATGCTCAGCTACCGAGACTGTCATATCCTCTGCTTTCTGTCGCGAGGCTTTTAGGGCTCTGATGATGGGGGTACGCGCTATGCCAGGACGTGCGTATTAAGAGGGGATAAAACAAGAGAGTATAGGGAGTAGTGTAGGTTAGGTAGTGTAGTAGTGCAGCGTTGGATAAGGTCAGATGAATCAGGAGGGGGTGCCAATGCCGATTGGGCAGCACAGAGGATTACCATAACAGCATGCCATCAAGCGAGACAGCCTGCTGAAAATTATGTTGGGGTGCCATTTCAATCAGGGCATGGCACGGGTCTTTACCCTAAAACAGAATACCTAACCCTAAACCCTAAATTCCTTTACCCTAAACAGGGAGGAATTCATGGTATGGCAGTGAGGTGGAATAGAACACGCGATGCGGGGGGGTAGGTAGGAATGGGAGCATGATAATTTGCCGCTACTGATGAATACTGAAAGAGGCGACAGTGGAGGGGGGTGGGGGTGGGGGTGGGGGAGGGGGCGCTGATCCGGACGGACATGACAGCCAGGTGATGACCCCACATGGTATGATGAGTAGTGAGTGGAGATATAGGATAGTGGGTAGGAGAGCTTGATGGCGACTCTGCGCTGCCCCCCTTCCCACCTTGGGTCTCTCCTCCTGATCCCCTGATGCGCCGCCGCAGGTCATGAAGCGGCGCAGCAGCAGCGCAAGCGGCGATGAGCCGCCGCCGCTCGTGATGACGCTCGGCAGCGGTGGCCCCCCCTCTGCGGGGTACTCGTTCACCCAGCAAGGCAAGACACGCAAAAAGGTGCGTGATGGAACAGCACGCATGCCGCTCTGGCAGAGGCTGCCGAAACCCTAAACCCTATAAAGATGAACCAAAACCGCAAATGCTGTGGTCACTGAAGTACTCGTATTTGCAAATGCTATCATCCGTACAGCATTCCATTTCATATCCATTATATCTAACGGTTGTCGTGCGATAAACCCTTTTTAAACCCACATAAACCCTAGCCTATCTACTCGCAAAGTGCTGTACGAGACGGGTACCCAGGTACCTGTAGTGCCACTTCATTCATATCTCGCTCGGTGTAACCCTTTGGCCCTAATTTGGCACTCTTGTGGCCTTGGCAATGCGAAATCGACCACTGACAAATATTAACGTGCCTTCACACATTGAAACAACGAACCCAACTAGATACCAGTGAAGAGGACTAAAACTTAGTTTGCATTTTATCGGTAATCTGATGTAGATTTAGCGGGTCCCAAGAGTAATGTGAATTGGTTTGCGCAGCATCGACTCAGAGTTTCCGTGATAAATGTCACTGTTTTTTGTAGTAGTGACTTCTGAATATAACTTTTCCTTCTTTGCGAGGGAGGTCAAAAGCAATAATGCGCACCAAACCCACAGCGTGGATACAGCGGGTGTGACGCTGATGTGCGTGAGGAATGAGCCGAGCATCGTGGCTGGCTGGCGCTGTAGGGGCGGCCCGTCATCGCCCGCCTGACGACCACCGTGCTGCGCGGCGGCGCGGCGGCCACGACGGGCCCCCGGCTGTGGGCACCCGCCTCGACGCTGGAGGCGGCGCTGATGTCGGTGGAGCTGCTCGGCGCAGAGGTGGACGGCTGCCTGGCGGGCCTCGTCGCGGAGGTGTCGGGCGTGAGCGGGGCGACGCTGGCGCTGGGCTGGGAGCGGCTGCCGCAGGACGCGCAGGTGAGTTGGCGGCGTCTCTTGGTAATTTGACAGTATACGGTGAGTCGGCTCGTATACAGCGCCGGATGGTGTGTAGCGAGGTGGTGTACAATTAGTCGGCTGTGCCCTTCCGCGGGATAGTCGCAAAAAGACAATCGCAGCAAAAGAGCGATCGCTGTCTACCATCGACGCCTAGTCATGGTTGTGTGGGCACGAGTACGAGGACATAGCGGATGCTGGGGCTCTAGGTGCTGGCTGTGAGGGAGTTGCTGTGCGTCCCCGGCTTCGCCAACAGCTTCGTCAGCGGAACAATGATGTTATCGAAGTATGCCATCCTTAGGTGGTTGTTACGAGGGGTAGCATGCATGCGGTAGTCAGATATATCTGGGGCATAATTTTGTAGCGACAAAATCCTCTGGGTGTTTTGTTGATTTATCAGCAGCATCGGCGGCGGCTTGAAATGCCACTGCTGAAACCACTTCCTTTCTCACATCATTAATATATAAAGTTTTGACAATATTATCCGTGAACGACAATATTCGTGAACATCAATAATGATACCCGTAATCGTGTCGGCCATTTGCATGTAGTGACTACGGCCACCCCGGTACTGGTTGACCGTGACAAATACCTGCAATGTTACCCAAGCAGATACCCTAAGATCCTCACATAAACTAACCCAACACCGCGTCATTGACCCCACTAGACCAAAATAGGACGAACGGCAGCACAGGGGTGCCATCATTCAGCAGACCCAGAACCAACATGATGCGTCGTTGAGACCGTAATGGTGGATATTACTGCCGCCGGCCGGCTACTCGCGAGATCTAAGATCTCGCGCTGCTGCCCCTCCGTGCCCGCTTGCGTAATGCGTAGAGCATGGAGACGATCGCCATTACCTGCGTGACCAGGTACCTGCTCAAGTGGCTCCACCGCGGCAAGTTTCTGCGCCAGAAGCGCGCCGCCGCCACGCTGCAAAGGTCGGGCAATCCTTCCGCCGTGCGCCACAGTCATCGTGAATGACACGGCATGCTTGAAATCTATTCATCACATCCACCATGCCTGAACCACGACGATGCGACAGCAGGGCATCACTCAACGCCGTTTTACTGTACTGAAGGCGGCCTCGGCTGCGGTGTGAGCGGGGCGTGGAACTGACTGTGCACTGCATCCAGGGTGTGGCGGGGCCGCACCGCCCGCATCCTCACGGATCATATGCGGCAGACTCGGGCCGCCATCGCTATCCGTGCGCATCCCAGCGCCTTAACCCCCCCCCCCCCCCCCCCCCCAACAATTGCCTCACCATCAAATCCATGCCCCGCAGTACGTTGTGCCATACAGTTAGTCGCCCTGTCATGATCGCTTACCAAGTATTGTCTCTGTGACATTTGTCTCTATCTGCTCACTGGAATCGCGTCCTCTTATAAGTAATGCGCCGTGTGACACTATGCCATACATGTGGTGTTACATGTACTCTAAGGCATGTCCGCTCGTGTCATCACTGGCGTGCGCCTGTCATGGATCACCCGCGCATATGCGACACCTTTCTAACTACTGAACGTGCAGCGCCACCGTCATTTATAGTCACCCATCTCGGGGCTTCTCACCACGTCAATGCCGCACTGAACAAATGGGGGGCATTCCCGCGCTTGTTCTATGTCACTGGTGGCACTGATGACTGGGGTGGATCGCCGATGGCCGCCTCCTCAGAGCGGCGGGCGCGAGGCATGGAGGCGCGGCGAGCGGTGGACGGAATGCGGAAGGAGCGCCACCGGCAGGCTGTGGAGCGCGCCGAGGCGCAGCGTTTGTTTGTGAGCCCTGGGGGCACCATTGTCACCATATGTCACCCCAGCTGTAAGCATAGGACCACTACTGTGGGCACAATGAACACAATTGCGACCGGAAAGAAGCCAACCGTCTCCATTTGTTTATTCTCTCTCGAGGTGTGTGTGTGTGTGTGCGTGTGTGTGTGTGTGTGTGTGTGTGTGTGGTTTTAAGCCGCTCTGGCTTTAGGGCATGGTTTTGGAGCTTGTACCATCCCTCCAGTAAACGGGCGGCACTTTGCATGGTTTGGGCACCTGCGCAGCATATAAGCCGCGTTCTCCCTATCGCATGCCGAGGCAATCCTCCCTGCTATGGATCATCCTTGGTTGAGATCCGGGCGCTCGTGGCCTTCCCCTATCTGTTTAACGCTGCTGACGGTGTGCTGTCGCCCATCGTGCGCCGCAGGCTGCCGCCCAAGTCATCCAGGCGATGGTACGCGGCTGGCTCGCACGCCGCAGGCACTCGGCCTACGTGTCTGGTGCCCCCATGTCGCGCATCTGCTTCTGCGGCAGGCCGCCATTTGGGCAGGTGAGCTCGCCAGCGCGCCTTATTGCGGCTGGACCCCCAGAATGTTGCCGATTCCGATATATTGCCTAGTGCCTAATGCGAGCCCCAACTTCCGCTCATCCGGCGCAAGGCTTCATCGCTCTGTACATACTATTAATGCATACCATTGGACGCTCTCGAAGGTCTGCTATGACTAGTTAGGGCACAGATTCAGCACCGGTCGTACTCCAAACCCGAAAACCTCCAAACCCTATAGCAACAGTATAAATCTCGAAATGGCCTTGACACATGTGGCCTTGGCACTGAATGTAGCGGTCATTTGGTACAGACTTCGAGCAGTATCGCATGCAATCGCGAATGGTTGCGCATGATAAATAATACTGTACTGTCATTCACTACACAGTCAAGGCGCTCGGCACTGGGCAGCGCTGCTCCAGGACATGGCGTTCCTATAGCGGCAAAATTGACCGCGCTATAGTCCACGCTAATGTGCAACTACTTGATATACCAGCGAAAGTATACAGCACCCCGAATTACGTGGAATGTCAAAAATAGAGCGAAGCCGTACAGTTTTAGCCCCGCCGATGACAAACTGATGTTAGATATATGTAAGAAGTATATCTACAATAATAGTAGATACATAAAATGTAAATTTAATACGAAATTACGAAATATATAAACTGATGCAAGGTCCTCATTTCAGATATTCGATATGGTTTTTGATGGTGCTTCGTTTTAATACATGCAGTGCGAAGTACTGTCAGCAATATATAAAGCAAAACCGTAGGTGCTTCCAGTGCAAGTACTGCCCGACACAGAAGTGTTTCCTACTAGTTTGATGATGCCCTGCAACCGTACCGCATGTCGGATTTTTATTTTCGTCCTCTATTTTGGTATAGTGGCATACTGCATAAATTACTAGCTAGCACCGTCACGTGTACTTCGGGCGCTATTGCTGTAAATGGTAGCCGTCCTACTAGGTTTAGTCTGATGAAGCAGCAGGCACTGCGCTTCTATCTGCACGGTGCTTGAATTGCTGCGCTGTTTGACGAATTGCGATGTTGCAATGGCGCAATCTGGCAGGTGATCAGCTGCGCGTCATGCTTCGACTTCTACCACGCAGGATGGTGCGCGCCCCCGCCCACCCCCAGCCCCCTTAAGTCCTCCGCCCCTCTTGCGGCAAGCTCCCCGCTGCGGTTGTAGCTGCGGCCCGCCTACTGAGGAAGGGGACTATCTTGCACCATGCTGGTCTGCAGCTGCCGCAAAATCCGTTTTGTGTTCCGAAACCACGCAGTGTAACAATCGGGGCGACAAGCGTCTCAGAATCACAACGCCTGCCACTCGCCGTAACCTCAGGTTCACATCGTAATTGTCACACCAAGCATGCCTAGTTTGCTGCGCATACTGACACATATGGACGCCAATAATAAATAAGGTCACTGCACTGTCTTCTACACTGTGAGATCATCTATCTACCTGCAAAGTATAGATAGATAAATAAATAGATAACGCTGATGCTTACATCATCAGCATATCTCAGCATATTCATGCCTACACCGATCCACAAAATCCCGTAAATATTGCGGAATAAAGCAGCAGCACATTGTTGGTCCCCTGCCTATACCCCATGTAAAACACTGCTCCTTGGGTCCGCATGCTGTGTGATAAAGTACGGATGAATTGATATGATAGACTGCATTGCAGGATTTCAATTATTTGACCCTGCATATAAATATATCGCTCCATGATTAGTTACTGGCAGAGTTTATTATGCCTATTCTGTCCATATTATTCAGAGCAAATTGTTCTCCCTTTAATGCAGAGTGTAATATGTTCATGCCTGCCGGCCTGGATTCGGCCGGCTTGAACTGTATGTGTTGCCGGGGGACAGCGGCTTAAGCACGCCCCACCAGCCGCTGACGCGCATTCCCCTGCCCGCGCCAGCCTTGGGCGCAGCACCAGCGCCGGTGTGCCCCTGGGCTGGCTGTGCCCAGAGTGCGTGGAGAAGCGCCGCAAGGCAAAGGCGGCTGCAGCGGCCGCGGCGCGCTCGCCGTCCCGCGGCGTGCTCGCACAGGGCGCGCTGCTGGAGGTGGGCGCTGGCGCTGCGGCTCCGGCGCGCCCTATGACGCCGCTGGACCCCGCCGCGGTCATCGCGGAGCTGGCCGCTCGCGACAAGGCGGCGCAGGCCAAAGCCAAGGCCGAAGCCAACGCTGCCTTGCCGCCAGCAGAAGTCGGCGCGGAGAGTGTCGGCTTCGCTGGTGTCTCCGGGGAAGTTCCCGCTGATGGCGCCGCCTGTCAAGCCCTTGCTGCAAGCGCCTCCGGCCCCGGCTGCCAGGACGAGGCTGGGCCTCGTACGGGGCGGAGCATGCAGAGCACTCGACACCAAGGGACGGCAGGCGCGGGAGCAGGTGATCTGCGCATGTACCCCTGCCCTCTGGGTATCGGCAGTAGACCGTAATACCCGCGCATGACTCTCGGAGACACAGCCATCATTCTGGTTCGGTGCCCATTGGCGGTGCATCACGCCGGCCAAGGAACGGTACGCAGTCGCCAATATGCTTTTGCTACCGGTGCACATCTTAACCCAGCAATTAGCCGTCCACGGTGTGGTCATGTACATCATCAAAGAGTACGTAGTCATGTACATATAGGAGTGGTTCACTCGCGGTATCTGCCACGGAATCATTACGCGTCCTGCTCGGTGACCGGCACGCCTGCAGTACTCATAACACCACTCGATGATGTGCGCTACGGACGTGCGATGCGGTCGCCCCGTGCCCGCACCTTGCCCGTTTGCATTGCTGTTGCTGTGCACGGATTGGGTGGAATAGATTTATGTCGCGTAATTGAGATAATAAAATGAATGAAATTTAAAACAAAATGAATGAGATTTAAACTGAATGGCGGAATGGGTGCATCAGGTTAATATCAATGAGCACATCGCAAAATAATACAAACATCTTTTGTAATGTGCTCATGAATAACTCTGATGCATCCATTCCGCCATTCATTTTGAACTTTATTCTATGTTTTGTCACAAAATTGAAATGCAGTAAATTTACGACTGTCTGAGACTAGCGCCTAAGGAGGCCCTGCAAGCAGTGAAATTGCAGTTGACTGGCATATGTGCGCCCTTTGATGCTGTGCAGGAAATGGGGTTCTTGCTGTTGACCCCGCGGAAGTGTCTGCAGCAGAGCCTCGTGCTGAGGCTGCCGCAGCTGATGCAGTATCCATCCAGGATGCTGAACACGTCCAAGCGGGAGGGGACGGTGCCGCTAGGGGTCAAACCACGGAGTCTCGACCTGATGGAGGGGGTGACGGACCTGTCGATCATGGCAAGTTGAAGTCGGGACGTGCCGATGTAGATGCCGATGCTGTTGCTGACACAGCGCCTGGGGCGCGGTTTGGGCGAAGCGCGGTGGAGGTGGTTGTGGCCGCGAGCGGCGACTCTCCCGCCTCTTCGCCCAAGCCCAAACCTAAGGCGACCGCCTCACGAGCAGCTCGCAACCCCAGCGACTTGATTGCCCTCTCTGCGCTCGGGAGCTTGTCTTCGCTGCGCAAGACGCCGATGCCTCTGAGCGAGGCTCCGAGTCCGGCGGACGTGCGGCGGCTGCGTGTCATGCGCGGCGTATTGTCGGCCGGCCCAAGCCGCAAGGGTCGCCGTGGCGAGCGCGGAATAGCGCTCATGCAGCGCCGGGCGACATTTGGCAATGCTACGCATCTGGACGCTGTGGCGCAGCCCGAAGACGTCGGTGCCGATGGGCCGGCGCTGCAGGCGCTGCTCGCTGACGCGGAGCCTGTCCGGATGCTGTACGTCCCTGACGGCCAGAGCGAGCGCCTCTCGTCGGCGGCTGATTACATCGCGGAGTCGGCTCGGCGCTGGGGGCTGCCGATGCCTTCAGACAGCACAGATGCAGCTCCGTTACCGCGTGAAGAAGATCCGTCTGCGGGCGCCATGCACAGCTACACTATGGCGCGGGGGGGAGTGCGTGTGGAGCTGCCGGCAGTGACGAACACACTGCCACCGAGGCCGCCTTCGAGTGACGACGGAGGTGACGCCGTCACACCGGCGCCGCCTTTGAGCTTCGTGACCTCAAGCGTCGCAGCGGGCAGCGTTCCACCTGGCGAGATCAAGGTGTTCTACGTGGCGCCATCGTCCACGTCGCACAGGCAGGTGACGCCGGTAGAGGTGCCCAAGGTGGTCGGAGAGAGCGACGGGCAAATCGGGGCGTCCGCATCACGTGATGGAACTCGGCAGGGCTCGTCGGACGCGGGCACAAAAGCTATGCCGCCCTTCGAGAGACGGACGGACCTGCCGCAGGGGGCCTCCTTCACATCGACGTCAGCACCTCACAATCCAGAGAGCCTACTAGGCCAGGTCGAGAATGTCCCACCCAAGCCGCTCTCTCATGGATCGCCGCTGCCGCCGCTGCGAGGCCCCACAAGCGTTAGAATAAAGCTGCCCCCTCTAGGTGGCTTACCGATGCCGGCAGCAATGCCAACGCCAACGGACTTGATATTCACCTCCACTGTGCCGTCACTTCCTCCAATAAATTCTAGGCGATGATGGGCCTTGAAGTAGCTAGCAGGACATCGCTTGAAGTCATGTATAGGGTATTGCATTTTTGGAAGGGCTGGGCCTCACTCCAGTGAGATGTAATCACAGTACCTGTACATTACAGTGTTTGCTCGAAGTGGTCCCTGCCGCACGTAGTTTTAGGCCAGTCCGAGGTTCCGGCTCTAGCTTCATCGATAGGTATTCGATATTATCAAAGAGCAGCCAATACCTTAGACCTGACTCCTACTCCTCTGGCTTATATTCGCGTAGGGCGAGGTGGGCATGGGGCGATTTAAAAGCCGGAACTGAGCCGGATCTTGCAGACCCTAACTATTTGTAGTGGGATATAGCCGAGGCTCCTACGACCCCTGCGGCCCGCTACACCCTGACCTAGTGTCGCTTGATCTTCCTCTTCCGTCGCTCCTGCGGTTGTCTCCCGTTGGAGGGCAACGCTTCTCCAGCTAGTTCAGCTGCCGCAGCAGCTCTCGGTAGGTGTTGAATAATTAGTTAAACAATTATTCTAAACGCCGCCTGCTAAGCGGAAAGCGCGCGACGCGCGCGGCCGTGTCCCCCCTTCCAGAAACACAATTCCCCCGCCACTGTCACCACAGCTCGGCAATCGGTGAAGCAGACCTTTTTGGAGGGGCTGGGACACACTCAATGGACATGTAACCACAGTGCATGACAGTTTTTGCTCGAAGTGGACCCTGCCCCACAGTAGTTTTAGCCAGTCCGAGGTGCCGGCTCTAGCTTCATCAATAGGTGTTCGATATTATCGAAGAGCAGCCAATGCCTTAGACCTGACTCGAAACGACTCCCACATACTATTGGGTTACGTCGTTGGTAACGACGCCAGTTTCAACCCCCGCCGGGCCAGGTAAGTGTACGCCGACGTATACGCGGTTGCGAAATCCGCAGCGTCATCAGCGGCGTGATCCCCGCCGGGAAGCTAGCAGTTCCGGGTGCACTTCCGCCTGCGACCCCTGCTCCGTGCAGGTGCGCATCCTCGGTCTGTACTTCGGGTGCCACTCGAACTAACCCCTCACAGGACCTGTGAGGTACGCCGGCGGGTGCGCGCGGTGTACAGCGGGGGGTCATGAGCGGAGAAGTCATCCGCCGGAAAATTTCGACCGTGTAGTCGCTAGGCTCACGCAACGCGATCGTGCACGGAACGACGGAACGCATTTGCGGAAGTACAGGTATGAAACGTGCCTTTTCACGACCACAGCATAGATAGAAGCATATTTTATTGAGCCGGACACTGAACCGCGCGGTGCGCGCGAATGTACCCCGGTCCTCGCTCTCCCTGCGCCCCTCGCGGGGCGCGTGTAACCTAGCGTCCTACCCGCATTACCTAGGGCTTACACGCCCAGCCGCGCGGTGCAACGATATATCGTTTGAAATATTCAAATATCCAACACTGACATTTGCCGCAGTCGCCGGGCGCGAGGTCGGTGATGGAATCACCCTGGACAGCTACTACGGACGGTTGATGTCTAGTACTTAACGGGCAGCGGGTCCCGGGTGCTGACATACTTGTCCCATTTGTCGTCTCCTACTCACGCCCGTACGTACCAACTGCCTCGGGTAGCCGAATGTACTTCATCTCTCCAGTAGGATGTGCGTCGCTGATATTGTGGTGATACGCTACTTATCCTTTTAAACTTCACCGCGCTCGCGGGCGGACATCACCACAACACAACGTCAGAGCCGCCGTCGCAGGGTGGGCCACCGGCCGCGGGCGGGCCACTGAAGCCACCGGGATCGACACGTCAGCCGCGCCGCCATGCGGGGCAGCGGAATGTACGGATGCAGATTCCAGGCGATCGCGTGGGGTGGACACCACTTCCGGCGTCATTCAGCTGGGCGGAAACCGCATACAATGCAACTCATGCCACATGATGCTAGCGCGGAGCATCGTCCACTCATGGCCACACAAGTGGTACAGTGCTTGCGCTCTCCCTCCCGGGCAAGCCCCCCTCCCCGGCGAGCATGGTCCTAGTCAAACCCAACAGCCAGCATCTCGCGGTTCGAGGCGTGCCCCTACTCGCCATGGGGCGCAGCCCGACGACCCCCCGCCGTCGTCACCGACCTCGTCCCGCCCTTCACATGCCCCGTCCCCGCCGTCACCCACCCGTAGCCCCGCCGGCCCCGGCCTCTGCAGCGACGAGGTTGAGATGGACGCTGGGGATTCCGACCCCATCGGCGCCGATGCTAACGGGTATGTCGGGCTTCTCGTGACGAAGTCGTTCGGAGAGGATGGCGATTGGTTCGGACAGTTGGGCCGCGCTCTCGCACGCACCCGTAGCCCCATATATATCCAGCGGGCCGCATTTTCTCATTTTACAGGCTCGCCCCCTCGCTCGTGCCATCCGCGGTGGCCAGATCACTTCATGTCGGAGAGACTCGCGTGGAGTTCTTTATAGGATAGATTACGCGGACAGCGACTAGGAGGACCTCACACAGCAACGGCTGGAGCGGATTTTGATATCTCGGGAGTAGCTACAGGGGTTCGTCGCGCAGATGCCGCGAGAGGATATGGAGGAGGTACCCACAGTATGTGCCCGGCGGAAATGCTTTGCACTTGCTCGCGTGTCATTGTGAACCCTGAAAGTGGCATGTGGCATGCATGAGCTTAAAGAGCTACTTGCCGAGGACGGCGGGGCTGTGGGCAACGAAGAATGGGAGGCAGAGCACTTGCTGAGGCGGGACTTGGGCGGGCCCGAGGACGAGCTGGAAGATGATGACGACGACTACTTCTTCGAGACCGAGTCAACGACTGTCCGGGGAAAGTTTGACAACGCGAGACGTGCACCTCCCCCATAGCTAGGCTTGCTCGTGACGCCCGTTGCCCGGCGGCTTGCTTTATAGCTTAAACGCTCGATATCCACGTGCCGCCCCCGAGCGCAGGCGTGGCCCGTTATATGTCGACGCCGACTACACGCCGTCGATGATGGCAACAGTTATACACCTCGCGGAGTGGAAGGTGTGCCACAACGTGAAGACTTGCAGATTCGAGAAGCTGCTGAAGCTGCTGCGGGGCTTTGTGTGGCCGCGGCGAGAGTGCGCCCTCCCCGAGACGTGGTACTCCGTCGAGCAATGCTTGAACGTGCCCGATGTCAAGCAGTACATTAGGCAAAATTGCCCCTGCGATAGGCATGCGTACTCTATGGACGATTGGCATAACGGTGTTTGGTCTTGGGATGACAAGTGACCTCAGTGTCACATTCCAAGATGGGCTCCTGAGTCACCGAGGCGGCGGACAGGGACCAAGACCAGCGGCCAGCGGCCAAGGAAATGTTCTACGACTTAGGCGTCAAGCATGTAGCGAGCACGCGCCATGTTTGGCTTGCTTGATGCACAACAGCAAATGGTATTTTCTGAACAATACATTTGTGTTGCTACAGGTAGTGAGTCAATTCTTCTGGGATGAGCAATGGTGCAAGCGGCGGGGGACACACCGGGACAACAGTGACAACAACTTCAGGACTTCTGAGCAGTGCCGAGCCATGGACGCTGCCACAGATGGGGGCTCATCGCACCGGACAATGGAGTTTACGACCTAAGTGCTGATGGGGTGGAGCTCTTCGCCAGCAAGTTATATTCCTGATGGATATTCGCCACCAGGTGGGGCACTACTGAAGTTGCCCTCCGCCCTGTGATGTCACTATTTATATATGTGTACTGAATAGCCCATTGATGTGTCAATGTTTTGTCATGAGCCATGACCAGCCATCATCCCACGGAGGAGAGAAGAAGAATAGGACGGTCGTGTTGATTATCCCTGGCCCCTTTGCACCCAAGGACATCGACGTCTACGTGGAGGACACATGCAGGGGGATCGCCAGCACTCAGAGCGAGGAAGGAGCGCTCGTGGTCCAGAATATGGTGGAGGAGAGCCCAGCAGCTGGCGGACCGGATTGATGCGATACAACGTGACTAACACTGTTGTGCGGTCGGGACCTACTGTCCGGGATTGATGATCACAGCTACATACTTAGATGGACAACTCTGGGTGATTAATGTATTGCCGCACCTGTAACGACTTAACGTTGACACGATATATCGTTACTAATACTGTCGGGACATAATGTCCATCGTTCACCACTTGTAACGATTTCGCGTTGAGATATAGCATGCTGACCACTATCCGGGTTGGTGACATACTCCTATATGAACGATCGTGCTGGGTGTTTAAAAGCTACTGCACTTGTAACGATGTATCGTTGACACGATATATCGTTTCTAACACTACGCGATCGAAACATAATGTCCGGGGTTGATGATAACATCGACATACTTGTCGGCAACGACCGTGGGTGATAAAGTATACTACCGCACCCGTACGTTGAAACGATTTATAGTTGACATTTACATTTACTTACTAATCTTGTCGGGACATAATGTCCATCGTTCACCACTTGTAACGATTTCCCGGTGACCCGATATAGCGTGCTGACTACTGTCCGGGTTGGTGACATATTATACTCCTACTAACGATTGTGGGTGATGAAAAGCTACCGCACTTGTAACGATTTATTGTTGATGCGAAAAAAGCGTGACTAACACTGTGCGGTCGGGACATATTGTCGCCGGGGATTAATGATAACAACGACATACTTGTATGAACGACCGCATGTGATAAAATACTACCGCACCTGTCCCCTTGACCTTCGCCACAGTGCGACTAGACCAATCCGCGTCCGGGAAGCGGTCTCTCCGGTTTGGAGATTCGTCACAACCCATGGGGGAGTCGCACGAACCGAGCATAATACCGTCCGCATTGTCGTAGCACTTCACAAATCCGAAACCCACAATGACAAAGTCTTTGTGATTTGTGTGAGTCTTGTGTGCATGCGCAACGTAGGGGGGCTTGCGGCCGTCGGGAGAGACGCGCAAAAGCCGCCGGTCATGGGGTGGCATCCGATCCCATAAGGGCTCCGGGGCGTGCGTGAGCGTCATGCTGCTTGCCGGGCGAGGGCGGCTCTTGGGGCTCGTCGGGCGCGGGAGCCTCGCTTGGCTCTCCTCCCGACGGTGGCGCGACATGTCGCCGGGTGACGCTCGCCGAGGGAGTGCGTGACCCAAGATTCGCCAACAACATCTTATGCACACCATTCGACTCCTTTGGCACCTTGGTTATGCGCCTATACCGTCACATGCGTCCTTGATGCGACCCTTGTTGATGCATGTTGTAGTCGCCAAAAGCATGGTGTGGACGATCGCCGAGTGACGGCAGCACTACAAGAGGGTGGTCGAGGGCAAAGGGCGGCCGTTCAAAATAATTGAATATGAAGTAACTTGGCAGTTGAATCAGCGATTCGTCGATTTTTCAGAAAATTTTAAAGGAACGGGTTCTATATCGCTGGCCTACAGTTCCATGAATTGCATTGCCAGCGCTTTGAAGTAGCGACTAGGACGAACTCGCGTGTGACTTCATGCATAGAAGTCATCAGGCGCAGTAGCGTTTCGAGCGGCGGCTCCACCGGATTATAGTACTTAGTAGTACAGGTCAGTAGATAAGCGCTTGTGACGACTAGCGAGTACCATTTTTTTTTCCATTACCAGCAGCGAGGAGCGAGTAGTCGCTAATCCTTGCTGCCTAAACGGCCGTCGTAGAGACGCTGCAAGGGTTTCACTGGTGCCAGTCCTGTCCCGGGGGCGAAAAAAAAAGGTCGCTAATCCTTACCAGTGGCGAGTACAGGTACGGTAGCGAGCACCAGTAGCGAGCTCCCCCAGATTACAGTACTTAGTAGTACATGTCAGCAGATAAGCGCTTGTGACGACTAGCGCGAGTACCATTTTTTTTTTCCATTACCCCTTTTTAGGATGAGAAATACCTTGTTCTCGGTTGCCGCCCGGTTAAAGCCCGCGCTGCCGCTCCACGTCAGCATTCGGCAGGAGCTGCCCCAGCGGGAGTTCCCCGTATTTCAGAAATACGGAATATTTCGCCACTCCCGGTATCCGCGCGCACGTGGACCCCCGCCCGCGCGTCGCCGGCGCGTCCCAGCGCGCGTGAGTGGCAGCCATTTCAAACTCAAAGCTAATAAGCCAACCGCTCCGCCTGATGCGCTCACTCGACTACCGCCAACACGGCACTCCAACGCTTGCACTGCCTCTCCCCAGAATTCGAGTCGCCATGGCACCCTCGGCGAAAGATCCTGACACAGAACGTCGCATGAACCTGGCGATGTGCCTCGTGACGCTGCTCGTGGCTTCCCGCGTGGGGCTTTTGCCTTGCTGCTCGGTTTTCGGCGGTGCTGCTCTCGTCCAACAAAGCAGGGGCGAAGGCAAGGTCGCGCCCATCCCACAAGTGGTGATAATTCCCTCGCTTATCGCCCAGTTGGGTGACGGTGAGTCTATCGCGGTTTATGGCTGCCTAGGGAAAAACCCAGTAATGTATGATTGGGCTATGAAGTTACCTTGGCGCGAGAGGGGCGTGCTCATCCCTACTGTTGGTGGGAGAAGTCGCCGCTGTGGCATGCGTTGGTAAACTGGCCAGACAGCGAGTTTGAGAAACGCTTGCGCCTCAAGCGCGTCGTCTTCGACGGCATGGTTACAAAGCTTGTGGCAGCCGGAGCTATTCGGAGCAACGCGTGCCAGAACTCGTTCCATAGAGTGCTAGCGTCTTTCAAGGTGGCAGTCGCAATATATCATTGTGCGCAAGGCGGGACATGGTTTACTACTGGCTTTGTGGCCGGAATCAGCGACTCGTTAGCTTCAATGTACACCAAGGAAGTATGTACCGGAATAGCTGAGGTGCTTGGCCCCGAGTACATGCGCCCGCCTTCATCAAAGGAGGAGGCGCTGCTTGTTCAGAAAGGTTTCGAGGAGCGGCGTGGCATCGCGCACATTGGAGGAGCTGTGGATGGGACTCACGTTCCGTACCAGCAGCGAGTAGCGAGTATCAGTGCCAGTACCTCCCAACCGTGAGATCATAATCGGACGGCTGTGTAATTAAGAACCGTGGGTGGGCGGGCGGGCGGGCGGGCGGGCGGGTTGATTATAGTACTTAGTAGTACATTCCAGTAGGTAAGCGCTTTAGTCATGCACCTATAGGCCCGATCCGCAGTATACGGGTACCCGTACGGCAATAAAGCTCACCGCCGAAAAATCGACGTTTCGCTGGATCATCGCGAGCGCGTTCTTATTTTCTGCTCTTTGAATTTGAACTCCTACCTCGCGCCCGGCGACTGCGGAAAATGTCACTGTTGGACATTTGAATATTTGAAACGATACATCGTTGCACCGCGATATCGTTGCACCGTGCGGCTGGGCGTGTAAGCCCTAGCTGTGCGGGTAGGACGCTAGGTTATACGTGCCCCGCGAGGGGCGCTGGGAGACCGAGGACCGGGGTACATTAGCGAGGTCAGCACCGCGCGGATCGGTGTCCGGCTCAATAATAAATGCTTATGTGGTCGTGAGAAGACACGTTTATTCACACACTGGTTCGCGTAGGTCCGCGTTTCTGAAGACCGTAAACGGGTCTCAAATCCGAGATGTGTAGCTGGCAACGCTTTTTGGCTACGTGGCACGCGCTACGTGCGTAATATTAGCACGTGACCGCTCGCGCTCCTCCCTCATCATCCCGCCGCCAGCCCCATCCCCGCCCGCGACACACAAGACGATGCACTTGAACGCCACCATATGCCTACGTTAGCGTGTTGCTACCGCGGTGTGCGCGTCATGGTGCCGGCCGGTGTGTCTGGTTGGCATCGTTGGGGCGTGATGGGTTGGCGAGACGGGTGGTCACGTGGGCTCTGAGTTTTGATGAAATGACATTATATTTGACTGTGTCAACCGGATACTATAAATCACTACTCATACTCGTTTCGGTAGTTGCGTCTCAGGATTGTGACCTCGCTATACACAGCTTCAACCCCGGGAAGATTTCATTTAGCGAGTAGCCGGGGAACCGGTGTGCATACTTCCATGCCTCCGGTACGAGGTTACTGATTGATGCGCGTGTCGCGCGCTGCGGCGCGGCGCCCGAGCGATGCTGGCTTGTAATTATAAATTACGAACTAACAGCAAAATATGTGCCACAGATGTGCGAAAATTATGCGTCTATCGCATCCTCCATGCAAGCCCAATGCCCCACGTCCGCTACCGCCAACCGCCGACTCTCGTATGCGTTCCATAACCAAGTGGCAAGCGACTTCCGGCCCGAATGGTTAGAAACCCGTGATAAGTCCATGGTGCGGGTTGCAGCGTCCGGATGCGCCCGGACATATGCTTGCTTAAATGCTACTGAAAATCCAGCATAAGGTTTGCCAGAAAATGTAGCATGCCTCAACCCCAGTTTGGCTGGTGGTGTGAGCAATAAACCGCCCGTCGGCGGCCGCGTAACACCTTCAACCAGGTATCGTTCTAAATGCTTGCCCCTATTATGGGACCATTATGATACTTACTTTTGTGAAAGCCCTTATGTAATAAAAAAATCGATTATGATACTTACATATAGTGATAAATGACGATTTTCAATTCCAATATTGGTGCTACTTCTCCGGTGCGAATGCAGCGTTTGTAATGATGAATTTCTCCCTCAGGCAGCACACGCAGGAGAAAGGGCTATTTCTCTTTTCCCTTTCTTTTCATCTTCAACATTATCTTTAGGGCTATTAAGTATCATAAAGTGCATTCAGGTAGCGCACTGTCGATCGAGGTAGCGACTTTCGGGCGTCGCCAGGCGATGTGGCTTTCTCATCGGCATTTTATCCGTTGCGTTATCGTATAGAGTTCGGTAATGGAAGAAATGCAGCAGGTAGAGATTTCCGCATTTTTTACGGTTGTGAATTTCATAGTTGTGAATTTCTTAGCTGTGTATTTATTCGCCATTTCGGTATTAATTATTGTAAACCCATTATTGATTAACCCCGCCCGCATTAGGTGCCGTACTAAATTCCGGCGCGCGTGTCACCCATAGTTTTTCATGAGCACGAGTAGGGATGATGAATACCGGTAGGTAGTTGTATAAATATACCCATCGCATGGTGTATTAATAGTTAATCACTGATTCTCCCTGCGGTCCGAGTGACCGTACCTGTAGCTTGCTATCGAGCCAGATCATCGTCTGTAGTTAACGCTAGTGCCCGGCCCGCTGCCCCAGCCCCTGTACATGATGAGGGAAGCAGCGGCGCTGGAGTGCTCAGCATCAATCGCACGGTACTGGTATACCTCGTAGCAACAGTGGCAGTGCGCTGAGTCCCGCGCCTGCCGCCGACCGCGGTCGACGAGCGGTCCGTATGGCAGCGACTACCTGCTGAAAGGCTTCATGCGCATGCCCACCATTTCTTCGTTTATCCGCCCCGATAGCACAACAAACAAGCTGACCTGCAGGAGGCACAAGCGCTCAAAAGACACACATACACGATCAAAGTGACCACAGGACACACTATGGTAGCTATTTCAGCCAACTATGACGAGCCGCAGCTCTTCTGCGAGCACCTCGCGCTGTGGCGCTATGCGCGGCGGGGTGTAATCTACGACGCCGGAGCGACCCTCTTCCGCCCCGCGGACTTCGCCGGCAAGGGCAGTGCAACGCTTGACGCACTGCGAGAGGCCCTCAAAAGCTGCAAGTGGTGTTTCTTTGGTATCGGCGAGATCGACGACCTGCTGGTTCACGTAGGACCCGCCAAGATTGTTAAACAGGAAGCCTTCTGCGACGCTTTTTGCCGCTTCGTTGCGTCGTCTATCAAACCCAAGCCCAACAATAAGACTACCCGCGCCGAGCTGCCGGTGCGGTCAAGGCTGCGACAGCGCTCGGAACCGAACGATGTGTGCTCAAGGGCACCTGCGCTCGGCAGGGCTACCGCAGTCCCTAGGCGTGCGGCCAGCGATTCTGGGACTGGCGCTATGGCGCCTTCTGAGCCCTCACCGACGACTCGGCACTACGTCTCGTTTTCCGCCTCGCCGATGACATCCGCTCGCCCATCTTCACCCGAGTCCCTACCACCGGTCGCCTCGCGCTCCGAAGGACGCCTCCCGGTCTTCATGAAGGCGGCGCGGGGCCGACATCACTCGAGTGCAGCAAGCGTATGCTCTGCGCAAAATCGTAACCCCGGCGCGACCTCCTGCATTAGCGTCTCATCGACACGCAGCAAGCACGGGGTCATCCGGTCGTCGCAAGTCGTGGGCGGTAATGCCGCTCTGAACATGCGATCCAACAGTAGCGCCTTTCGTGCAACACGGGTCACCAAAAAGTCTATGAAGGAGTACTTCAGCATCTTCAAGGGCATGACGGTGTCCAGCAGCAGAACTGTCTCCATGGCTGACTTTGAGACACACATGGCGCGCGCGGCGCCCGATCTGCTGCCGTACGCACAGCGCATGTACACCACCGCCTGCAAGCGGGGCTCCAAGGCTGCCAATGAGCTCAACTTTGAGAGCATGCTGCGCGTGCTGCTCCCATCAGCCACCAAGGCCGATGTGCACGAGCTGATGGAAATGGTGATGGACCGTACCACCAACAATGGCCCCACACCCCAGCAGGTGGATGACGCCAACACCATTTTCAAGTTGTGGAACAAAAGTGGCGACAATTTGCTGACATTTGACGAGATGGAGCATGGCCTAGAGGCGATGAACGTGTCGGAGGAGGATATGGACGAGTGGCTGGAGCAACTATTTGGCGTCGAGGGCACGCCCGACTGCCGCACCTGTGTGAGCCCCGGAGATTTTAAGTCGTGGTTCACCAGGCACGCTGGCGAGCTTTCCCTGTAAATGCAATAGCACCAGCCGCTACTAGGCCCCATCGTTGTTACCGCTAAGGCATTGGACTAGGATTAGTTTTATTTTAAAACACTTCTGAGATCAATTTGTAACTTTATAGTTCTCACTTCGCATCATTTGAGCAATTTCATTTGATTTACTGAGGTCTACATGCCGCCACTCTCGCACAATCCATACACCGTTGTGAACGCACAAAGTGAAGCTGGGGGCGCCTGATAGCGCACAAGCACAAACGGTCCGCGGATAAATATCGTTTTTGTCCCCCTCCCCCCTCACCGCGAAGAGGAAAACGGGGAATGACGTCAAAATAAATCATGAATACATCACGAATATTATGACACAAAGGTGCATAAGGATTGATAGCATTTGACCCCAAGGACCGTAGCTAACTCTACAGTATATTTTGAATGCTTTGATTCAAAGATGTGTTGTTGCGAACAAAGAAGTAACAGTGGTACACCTCATCCATGCTGTCCACATATAGTGCAGTGCGGTTTGCGCAATGATGGAGAGTCGAATATTAACTACTGGTGATGTATAACGCTATTACACATGATAATGAATGGCCTTGTCTCGCAGCCTGACGGAGAGGGGGGGGGGGGGGGGGGGGGGAGCCTGCCTCGGCTTCATGCCGGAAGGCTCCTGGGTGGTGGCTTTACTTATCGACCAGACCTCAAAAGTCGGCTTCGAAACCGAACAAATAACACATCCCTCGAGAGGGATTAAACAAACAAATAGGGACGGTCTGCTTCTTCTCAATTGAAGTTGTGCTCACTGCGCCCATTGTAATTGAAATTGACATTGCGCCCGAAGTAGTCACGCTTTCAGTTGCGGCGACATATGGTGGCAATGGTGCCCTCCGGGGCTATGAAGTAAGCGCTGCGCCTCGGCGCGCTCCACGGCCAGCCGGTGGCGCTCCTTCCGCATGCTGTCCACCGCTTGCCGCGCCTCCATGCTGCGCGCCAAGCGCTCTTAGGAGGCGGCCATTGGCGATCCACCCCAGTCATCAGTGCCCTCAATGACAAAGAACAAGCGCAGGAATGTTCCCCTCTCCCTATTGATCAGTGCAGAATTGATACTTGACGAGAAGATCAAATGAAGCTGGGGCACTGCGCTATTGAGCAACCAGCCAGGGCGGACCTTGATGTTGAGCTGGTACGCGCGCTTGGTCATCTTGACGCGCGGTATGGTGGGTGGGGGCCACCAAGGAGGCCCCCACCCACCTGCAAGAATGTTTTTAGTTATTGATTGAAATAAGCTTTGCTTTCCACTGTTTTGAGTTATTATATCATACGTGAATATGATAATAATGAAGAATGTGTTTATTCAGCGACTATGATAGGTTGTTCTTACTTTTTGTGTATTATTTTGATAAGAAATAACAATGCATTTGGTTATTACATGTTGTTTTTAGTTATTACTATATCTTATTGCACATGTTGGCTATTTTGTAGCAGCATTATTAGTAACTACAATCACAGCATCAATAAATAAACATGTATGACGCAGCCAAGCGCAGAGTAGCACATATTGTTATTGGTGGTGTAGCCAGTATCGTATGCTAGCACACGTGCACTCGGCACCGCCACGGTCGCTTTAGGTGCTGGGTGCATATCTGTGTCTATCGACTGTAAATACAGGATGTGCGATGATTCAGTAAGTTGAGCCCAGTACTAAGTAATAACAATTACCGCATGTTGCCATTGGATCAATGCACAGCGTTCGAAATGGCGGTCAACCGTGATGCCAATATTGGCGCGCAAATAGGATGATTGAGGACGTGGTTATGTCGTGGTGCATAATCATGTAGGCATGTAGCACGGAGGGGGGGAAGCAAACATACACGACATTTTTCAAAATTATTCTTTTGGCTCGAGTCATTGTACCATATTTAGGGTATCGCCATAGGGGTTGGAAAATGGCAATGGCACCTGTGGTGGCACCCCAGCATAGGCAGGCGGAATGTGCATGCTTGTCGATCGCAAAACATATGTACTAGCCGTGCAGCTAGGTTGAATGCACCCAGGTGCCAACATATGCCAACATATGTTCGATAATCGATATGAAAAACTCAGGATCGACAGTTCCTAGGAGGGTCTTGAAGGACTCGAAGTTTCATATCTCCTATTTCTATCCTGGCGACGAATGAGCTGTTACATAAACTTCCAGTACTGTCCGATAGTGTATGATATTCGCTGCGCGTACAGCGCGCGGTCGTCGCTGATCGGCATGCCGGTTCCTCGGAACACAACCTTCGACGCACCATAGCCCGGTAACGACTTGGCCTATCCTTCTGTCAGGCCTAGAAAGTAATCTTTTTGTCCATAATTGAGCATTCAGCACGTCGAAAAGTAGTCAAAATTGTGTTTCTGTGACCGTGAGAACTCTTGCTGTGGCGCTGTGCAGTGATCTGAGACGTGTATAAATATACACACCGGTTCGCGTAGGTACTCGTTTCTGAAGACCGAAAACGGGTCTCAAATCCGAGATGTATAGCTGGCAACTCTTTTTGGCGACGTGGCACGCGCTACGTGCGTAATATTAGCACGTGACCGCTCGCGCTCCTCCCTCATCATCCCGCCGCCAGCCCCATCCCTGCCCGCGACACACAAGACGAGGCACCTGAACGCCACCATATGCCTACGTTAGCGCGCTGCTACCGCGGTATGCGCGTGATGGTGCCGGCCGGTGTGTTCGATTGGCATCGGTGGGGCGGGATGGGTTGGCGAGACGGGTGGTCACGTGGGCTCTGAGTTTTCATCAAATTACGTTATATTTGACTGTATCAACCGGATACTAATCACAATTCGCGCTCGTTTCGGTAGTTGCATCTCAGGATTGTGACCCCGCTATACACAGCTTAAACCCCGGGAGGATTTCATTTAGCGAGTACCCGGGGAACCGGTGTGTATATTACGCGGTATAAATATGAACAGGTTGTAATCAGCGTGCTCGTGCAGCTCGGCAGGCACAATACACCGTCAAGCGCGACCACGTGCCCAAGGGACCACATGAGCCTAGAGCTGGTAGCTGGAGCCATAGAGTTAACGGACGCCTGTGGTGCCGACGAGAGTAAAACATCATGCCGCACCTCGATATGAGCTATTTGGGTGCCAACATGAGGGATTGCGACCCCTGCCGCCGCGGCAAGGAGTTTATGCCGGCAGCACAAATCCTTATATCCCTAGATAATAAGAGAGACCGCGTGGCCGAGTTGCATACGGTCATACGGAAGGAACTGGGCCCGTTTGAATAAAGGTCTACGTGCACTGAGCACGTCCTTTTCAGCCCGTCGACAAATAAAAGGCCTGAGAAATCGAGCCGATGTCGTATTTGTCCCCTGTACTGCGCGCATTACTGTCTATTGAAGCTGAAGCGGGGTCACATGTGACCCTTTCTACTCAAATTTCCGGAGGTATTACAGTACAAATGAAATAATCACTAGTCTTGCAAATCCTGTATTTGCTGCCGCACAATTATGCGATTGTGCATGGTAGATATGCCAAGCGGTCCCGGCTGCCCCACGCTGAGTAATAGACGACAACAACGGCCCCCAAAAAATGATTTTCTGGATTTGTCCAATAGTTTGACGCCGCAATAGGTCACGTGCGACATGTGCTCATTTGGCACTTCGCAAGCCCCTACTCCGTAAGTGCATTTTGACGATTGGCAGCTTTTTCTTTAAGCAACATGTGAGAAACCATCGTCTCCAGGCAATCCAACAAGATGTGTAACAAACAATAACGTCACAACAGCCAAAACGTCGCCGCGACGTGCAAAGATGAAGGCAACAACGGCCGACCTCCAAGTGTGTCGGCACGCCCCACATTATCGAATTCGATCAACGCCGTGTTCGACTATATTTTCTTATTGACTAAGACACCATAGACAGACATGAGCCACCTCCCTTAGCCACTTGTCAAGTGTGCACTCTAAACAAACGGCCTAGTAAGAGGAGGCCACGTGTGACCTATTGCATATGCAAACGGTCACATGTGACATGTAGCTTCCATAAACAATACTGTGCTAAACGGCATTTAGCGACTGAGTTTTCGATGTGTAGGATGAGCGCAAAATTTAGTGTTCCAAATGTAAACCGTTATTCCGGCAATATCACATGCCGGCATTTCGCCGCTAGACAAGGTAAGTATCACATATAAAACTTCCGATTCATCCATATCGGTGCATATTTATGTCATCATGGTGAGCGAAGCACTACGGGCGGCTCGGGCACTACCCGGTTGTTATACCCCTCTTGGCAAGAGCTCTGAAATCAGTCCAAATTTTTCTAGTAGCCCACGCTGGTTTATTAATCGCAATGTCGTGGACATGTCGTCCACGGCCCATGCCCCCAAAAGGGGGCAAGTTTGCCGGAATACTGTCCTCTACTATCATAATGACATGTCTATTTACATTCAAATATTGGCAGCGGTGAGCCATGGATGCAGCGGCTTTCAGCAGCTCGTCAAGATATTAACCGCCACATCACTACCAAGTCCATTAACCCCCATCCAATAATATCATTCCTATTTGATTATCGAAGCCGTGTTGCGACCCATGATGTTGGTTTGGCAACAAGGCACAACCCGTCTCTTGCGAAGCATATCAATGTCGCGGATCTTCATGTGGAACATATGTACTTGGTGGTAGGCTTGCTCATCCAAGGCGAGTACTATGCGACCCCCAACCTCTACGAGTTGGTACAGCAGGACGTCAAGGATGCCGGGGACGATGACCCCATGGTTGTTACTCACACCAACTCGGAATAGTTGGCGCAGATCGAGATCTGGAGGTTTCGCGATCTTCTGCGTCGGGCGAGCATCAAGCTCATGAATGCCATTGACACGCCCAAGGGCATGTAACCAATCGAAGTGCTGACGCCGGACGAACCGGCCAGGAAGTGGGAAAGATACCTGTCGGACCACATCATCGATTGGGTTCATAGGTTCTCATCGCTCCGACCCTTTGATAGTCTTGCTAATCCCTTCTGACAAATGGGGGCCATGAAATCCGCCGACTGCCTCAACCCAATACCGGCTCGAGAGCACATCGCGGCTATCAACACCAGCATCAAGAGTGAGGCGGACCACATCAAGAGCCAAATGCCGGACTTGGTGATCTCCTTCTTCATGGAGTTTGCTCTTCTGGCATGTGCTCCCGAGCGTCTCCCGATTTCCGCTCCAAATTTTCAGAGAAGCTGTGGATATGGATGAAGGTATAATATCGATCCCAAAAATGAGTTCTGAAAACAAGTTTCATTGTGTGAGCTATTAACCCGAATCGGTTTTTGAAAACCCCGGACCGAGGAATTTCCGGTGATGCCCAAGGGCGAAGACATCTATGCTAAAGATGATGCAGTCTATTTGAACATGGACGAGCTTTGCAAGACTTGCGTCGTGGAGGGCGACTTCAAGGCTCCCGCGACAAGAAAATTCGTTGCGGAAGCCATGTCGGAAGTTGGCGGTACCACCAAGGCCACAATAGTGCTCATTGCTGACGCGCTTTTTGGAGATGGCTCGCACACATGGGACTCGAAGGATGATGCGTGGGGCACAGTACAGGGGGCATTTTTGAGTCAAAACGGCCCTATTCCTTGCCTGGACTCAAAAAGGTGCCCCCATGTGATCGCTTAGGCTGGGATATGTACCCACTTTTCGGGCACGTTTTAGCTGCAATGCAATACTATACGAGAGCACTAAAAATGACAGATCGGCGTGTCCTCTTCTCGCCCTCAGTCGCGTAAAGTACTATCCGCCTCACCGAGGAAGATTGCGGACGCGAGGACGTGGCGACGGGCGGTTAAAGCCAGGAAAAAGAGCCTCACTCGCGCAGAGAAGGGGCCCCGGGCCTATGAGTCTATCGCCGACCTCATAGATTGGGTTCGTCGCAACGAGATGCTATGTTAGGGTTGCGCCTAGCGACTACCCTAATACCACCACAAACCTGCGACGTTTTATGGCCAAGTAATTATACTGTTGTACTACTGATATTTCAGCACGTCTATTATTTGCTGGTACGGCCACAACCAAACGCCAGTATTATTCCTTGTAACATAAATACGGTACGCGCTACAACTCCTAAATCATCAAGATAGCGCTACTAGTTGCATGTCCGCGGTGCCGAGTCGGACCGCTATAGGATAAATATCCAATGCCACCAGCATGTTGTAAGAGATTACATTCTGCAACCAACTTATTTCGCCAAAAGCTACGAGTAAGAGCCATGTTTCACTAAGTACTGCCACGAGTACTTACATGCTACCTCTGACCTCTGCTGACATCGACGCGGCGTTGGGGCGAGATGTTGGCGCAAGCGGCGGTGCGGGCTTCGCGTCCCGAGATGAGGGCTCCTTCGGCGGAGATCCGGGTCGGGGAGGCGGAGATGGGGCGCCGCCACGGGAAGATGTGGCCCAACGACTCCCACCAGCGGCACCCGAAGGTGCCTGACGGCGTGACGTGGCTTCGCGTTTCGGCTTAGGCGCTTGGAAGGGGTCGTCGTCCTCCATCTCTTTCGCCATTTTTAAAGGAGGACTCGTCATGCGCTTCTTGGAATGCTTCCTACGCAGCTTAATGGGCGACAAGGTGCCCCCCGTGCTCAACGCCCCGTGCCGGCGCTTCGTCGCACTCGAAGGCTGAGGCTCACTCGGCGGCTTGGTACTCTCCGAGGGACCAAGCCTGCTCGGGGGAGGGGGGCGGAGCTGCTCGAAGCTCCAAGAAACCTGTTGCAGCGCCGTTTTGGGAGCCATCTCCGCCGGACCCCGCTGGCGGTGGTTGAGATGCGGGCTTGGAGGACCCGCCAGCCCGACGCGGCGCCGCTACGACCTGGTAGTAGCGGTCGTCGGCCAAGACGGTGGGGGGTAGAGAGCCGGCTCGGCATGGCTGGTAGCTGTTGGTGGATTTCGTGAAGCGTTGGTTCTTGATGTGTTGGATGCCGCACCGCATCTCGTTGTCGTTGCGCCATTGGCGCACGCTGCAAATCGAGTAGCCACAATGTTTCAAAGTCTTGCTCGGGCGCTCCACGAAGAGAACGGACTCCACGGCATGTTGCCAAGATGCCTCCGGCCAGGCTCCCCGGCTGCCATTGGAGTCTTGGAGTGCGGGCTTGCGGTCGGCGTACGCGTGCTCGTTGACAGGGTCGGGGAGCGCACGCATTGACAGCTTCCGAACTCCACTTGCATCTGTGTGCGAGAACACTTTGGTCGGCAGCATGTCGAGAGCCGACGCAATCTTGTTCGCGGCTGTCTCGGAGAAGCCAAAGTGCCTCACAATTTGCGCCAAGTTGCCCACCATGAAGGAGGTAGACTTTGTGGTCAAAGAGAAGAACTCGATGGGGAATCTCACGAGCTTCGTGGGCCAGTCTCAGCAATCTGTGCGCAATCGTGACTGTGCAATCTTCCGGAGGCGGAGAAAGCCGACCTTGTGGATGGAGACGATCCATGCCTCCTTGCACACCTGCGGGATACCAGTCGACGTTCACACATTGATTGCTACAGCGATGCACCGCAGATTGTTGCCTTTAGGCAGGCTGTAACGGCCTAGAAGATGGCTGCCAACCTTTCAGCATGCGGATTAATATGACCAAAAGGGAATTCAATTGCGTATATGCTTTACAATATTATATAGATTGCAAGGCAGTACCGCTAACTATACCTGATATTTGCTGGCGGCACGCCGCAGATTGCTGCAGCGCTGCACCGCAAATGCTGCCTTTCGGCATGCTTTAATTGCCTAGATGGCTGCAAACCATTTAGTATGCGGGGTTGCATGAAGCACCAACATGCCCCGGCCGCGGCGCATTGGCGTCGCGCTGCCCCGGCCGCGGCGCGTTGGCGCCCCGCTGCCCCGGCCGCGCCTGCAAAGGAAATGCGGTTTGTGAAATCGACAGCCAGGAGTCTATTCAACTCTTATCTGCGGCCGAAAATGATTTGTTATTATCATTGATTATGATTAATGAGGTATTGCCCATGGAGCTATGGCAGCGAAACTAAAGCTGCATGAATCTCCTGTCACGGACCATACACGAACCCACGTTGCTTGCCGAGGTGCTCCGAGAGATGCGCCGTTAAAGTCGCCGAATCTCTTCCGACGACCAACCACAAGGCGTGTGTGTTGGTGTCGGGGTTTCTTGGGTGCTCTGACGCGATGATAAGTACACGTCCCGCTGTCAACAGACAGTCGAGGTAGTCCATTCGCGGGAGGGGCCCTTGCGTAAAGTAGGTGCTCGGAATCCGCACGCAAGAGATTTTCGCCTTTGAGGCCTCCAGCAGCGGTAGCAGCAAATCCATGTGAGTGAACCAAGGCGACGTGACAACGACAAAGGGCTCCTTGCACATGGCAGCGGCCTTGTCGTACGTTTCCGTCGACAAGGCGCCCGCGACGAAGCGGGGCACGCGAGACGGGTTGACGTCGCTAAATAACACCCTCCTTGCCCTCCCGAAGAGAGCGTGTGCCGTGCCGGCGAAGTCGTTGCATTGATCCCACACGCAGACCTGTCGCCAGGTCTTTACGCCGGCCGTCAAGCATGGATACTCCGACCCTGGAGATGTGTAGATGCAGTGCAGTGTGGGTTGTTGCCCAACATCTTTCGGTAAAGAGCGTGCCCGCGTTTCAGGGTGTGCTCCGACAAGTCACGCGCTAGGGTGTCCCCGCAGTCAAGCGAGCTGCGTACGTCGACAGCGTGCCACCTATCTCCGGAAACGTCCGGCGCAACAGCATGTAAGACAAGGTTCCACCACGCACGGGAGTCGGGTATGGAAAAGCGTCTCGTCGTTACAAGAGCTAGGAGCGACAGTACACGGGTTTGTACGCGAGAGATGCGGGCGTTCACCTGTCCCCACTGCGGAGATGCGGGTAATCCCACCCCTCACGGTTAATTCTCTCCACCCTCCGCATCTCTTGTTCGTCAGCCTTGCCAGCGGTGGCCTCGGCCACCGCTGCTTTGACGCCCGCGAGGATGCACTCGTTGTCCCCAATGTGGGCCTCCGGGTTCCAGTGCCGCATCTCTTTCGCCGCCGCCATGGTTCGCGCTATCTCATGCTTGCGACGGTGGGCCTCGTCCTCGTGGTCGACTTCAAGAAGGAAGGCAGACATGCCGGGGGCATGATAGGACAGAATTTGCCACTCCGGTCCCGGCACCTTCGCGCATGTGTTGGAATACAGGCTCTCAAAGATGATGAATCTAGGGGTGACACCCGCGAGGTCCTTGCATCTCGAGCATCATGTTGCTAACGCAGGGTCGACGCCTCCCTTGGGCGGGCTGGCGTGAACATCTTGTGCATGCAAGAGGAAAGCAAGGCCAGGGCGCGAGTATGTCGCAACGTCCTCGTTTCCTTGGCATACGTCCGTGCTAAAAGCGTTCGGCCGCGACGCCGAGGGGGACGAGAGATTTGCTCTGCGCCAAGCGCCCGGTGCAGAGATTCCGGACCTTCCGGAGCTCGGCAAGGACCTCCGGCCGATTCTGCTCCAGCCGCGGCACGTCGCCAAGCGGCGACGCTGCTGCGACTTCCCAGTGGGCGGAGATGCAAGGAGAGACATGCGCGAGGGTGAGATTCCTCCCCGACTAGCGTCTAAAACATAATGGCACTGTGGAAGGCGAAGGGGGGGGGGGGGGGGGGCTCACGATTCCATGTGCAGCCCACTTCAAGGCGTCGACAATTGTCACATCTCGCCCCCTCCGGACGGCAATGAGTCGCGCGCAGCAATTGAGAAAGACGATGAGGAGCAGCCCCCCCCCCCCCCCCGCCACGCCGTCGACATGGGCATGACCCGAGCCGCAGTCCGGGTTTGCCATGACGAGGGCCTTGTGCCGGGCAATGTAACCAGGGGACGAGATTCGCAGCTTCCGGTGAGCTTCTTGGACATACTCGTTGTTCGTCCCCCAAAATCCCCCGCAGCTCGTACACAAGCCGGTGGTCTTCGGAGGCCAGGAAGGCCCGCATGTTCACTGTGCTCTCGTCCTCGCCCCTCCCGTGCAGTTTGAGGTCATCGGGTCTGCGGATCGTGAGGTGTTAGAGGTCGTTGGTAGACAAGGACGAAAACACGAAACGGGTGGGAAAAGGGGCGGGTGTCACCACTCATGTCGAGATATGCGCGACGGCGAGGTGCGTTTAACGCAGCCCACGGCGCCATGATGATAGATGCGAGCGAAGATGCGAGTCCGCGTACCGTTGGAGTCGCTCCTGGGAGAGCGTCCAAAGGTGGCACACCTTGAGACTGGGGGTCAGGCTGAGGCTCGTGGTGAGACGAAGACTGCGAATCTCCGGCCCCATGCCATGGCGGTCCGCTTCGATGTTGCCCACCGCTTAGCTACAAGGGCCTCATGGGCTGAGTCGTAGGTATTGGCACCTGGGACGCCCTTCTGCCCGAACGCAAGTGCATCTACGGAGAATCTTGCGCCATGGAGGTCAGTAGCAGTATGTCGAGAACCCTCGTTGGTTCAAAACCAAGTGCAGCCACAGATGCCCCCGCCACATGACTCTGCAAGCGGGCAGAGGTGCGTTTTGCTCTGCGAGGACGGTCTGCAATAATGCTTTTGTGCACCGAGAAGCGTGAAGATGCCTCGAAGAATACAAGCGCAAGGGTGCATGCGAGTGGCAGATGAGTGAAAAGCACAGTGGCGGAGTAGCATTCGAGGCAAGAACGGTTAGCATGGAAGGGTAGCGACACATCTCGTCAAAGGGCGGTGGACATATGTGTAGTACTTTTAGTGCATGTTCATTTCACTAGCTAGGTGAATAGTACCTCGTACAGTGTTGGCAAGAAGGTGAATGTGTCAAACCTCAATTTCACACTACATTCGTATAGTACTAGGCGTAACTCAAGTTTGCACCCCCCAAAAGGGATACAAATTTGAATTGAGGGGGTAATTTTGAGTCCAAAATGTGCCAATTTTGACTCAATTATTGCCTATTTTCCTGGGGCATAGACGTGTTTGCTTTCGCCAGGCAATAAAACCTCCCACAACCATGGTGCGTAGATGACTGTGCTTTCATATTTACATGATTTCCGACTTACCCGCGCATGCAGTTGAATATCCTTATTGGATCTTCTAACGTCTACACTTCTCTCGATGGGTGCCATTCCTTCATTCACCTCTCGGGCCAACAGCTTGGATCCGCAAGCATAGCCGTTCAGAAACAAGCTGAGGACCTTGTCTATCACAACTTGACTTGGACCACAGATTGCGGGATGAGGATGTGCAGTTCCTTGCGTCACGATGCTATGTACTATCTCTACGTCCGGAAGCCCGCGCCCAGCATCGTAGCTGGCAACATTTGTGCCGATGATCACCGAACGTGAAATTTGATTCGTAGCCGGCTTATTTTAAGCATCACTGAGCCGGTTTTGCCTTTCCATGTTCTCCACGTCAATCATGCCATGCCACTTCAAAGACACCGCGAAGTTGAAGGACGAGAACATACCGACCGTGAACAAGTACCAATAGCCTATCGTGCGCTTTTCCGAGCACTTGACGATCGCGGCAACATACGGGACAACTATCGTCGACGTCACAGCCGGAACCGGGACAACCGCGGTGCGTGAGGGGTGCAACCCGGGTGAGTGACATAACAATGCGATCAAACATACAGCAGCCCACAAAAATCTCTGCATGTTGTATTGGCGGGTATGATTTGGGTTTGGTCGCTTCTAGTCGGTAAACCCACGCATACTCTACGCCGTTGGAGCCATTGCGAGGATAACCATGAAAGAGCATGCACATGGTGTGCTAGGGCCAATGCGACGGCGCGCGTGGCACGCGCGTCGCCTGTTATGCGGCACTGCCAGTGTAACAAGTGTTGCACGGTCGGCCGGGCTGTGAACGGTTTGTGCGCACGGCACGCCGACATTTGGACATAAAGAACCGTGTTTTTCTCCCATGGTCGCCGAGATACATGTGTTGACCACCTACCCCATGCCGCGCGGCGCATGGTTTGGAGTCTATGGTCAGCTAGCGGGCTGCATGCGACATTCGCAAACTAGTTGTTCGCCTTGCAAGAAGCAGTATGATTGCAATCACATTTAATTCATAACATTTCATTTCCGCGACCTGCGCTTTCCAACGCATTAATTTTCAGCCCAATCTGATAAAACACCGAAATATCATGGCATGTCAAAGTTACCCCCGGGTTTAGGGTTTTTAGGGTTTTGGTATCCCAGCTAGCCCACTCACCGTGGGTGGAGGCGCATGATAGGGGCATGTAATGTGCCCTTCCACGCAAGCTCCCAGGCGCGAGGACCCCTTGGATAGCTCTCCACGTCGTGCGGACCCCGTCATCATTTTGGCTTTTCCCCTTGGATGATGGGCGACATGTGTGACAACATGCGCGCAGACCTCTGCAGCAGTGGCGACATGCACCTATGGAATCGAAGGCACTATATGTGTGCTACTTTCACCCAGCGAGGCGCGGCCAACGGCGCTTATCTTGCGGCTTGGAAAATTGTGGGATGATTGGCCCCATCACGACGACGGGAGTAATGGCACAATCTCATGAAAATGCCACGCATTGCATCGGTAGCGTGCATGGATTGGGCTCAATCTCGGTCGTCTTACAGAGCATGCATACGTCCACCCACCACCGGCAGAGCGCGGGCATATGCGAAGGATGGTAACTACGCCGCCAACAAGCTGCCCCCTATTCATCGCTCGTTTCTTCTGTGGTTTTAGCCATGTGCCAAGCAATGCCATTGCCGAAGAACAATTCTAAAAGTGCGATAACATGGAGAAACGGCTGCCTCTTTGGCGTAGGAGGCTTGCATACACTGGATTACAAGGCTCCATGGCCCCGTGGCCCCATGGCTTGGGCACCGAGGCGAGGATACGCGCGGATTTCTATGTGCAAAGACTTATGTGGACTGATGTATAAATTAACGCCTCATGAGGTTTGCCAAGCCTTCAGGTAGTCGTTGCGGCTTTTTGTGCGTGCTGGAGCTAGATGCATCCGGACCACTCGTTCCCACAAAGGAAGTTGAAGACGGTCCTCATTGACAACCGAAAGACGCAAATCGCTGGGATGAAATCCAGGATGAAGTCATGGTTCAAAGAGAAGCCATGGGACGAGACCTAGGAGACATTGCGTCCATATGACTTCGAGAAGTGGCCGGGTCTACCCCCGCCAATGACCGTTGAAGAGGAGCGGGAAGAGCGTGCAGCGGCGGAGATGAGGCGGTGTCGTCACGTATTTTTCCTCGTGCGTGCCCGACGCGACGCATGCCCTGATCTTGAACCCAGCACTCGACCCCCCCCCCCCCCCCCCCCGCACACACACACACATGATCTAGCATGGGCACTGGCGTTAATAAGAACGCCTCCGTCGACGGTCCATCCCATATTCTCACGAGCTGGAGTCCACCCAAAAAGGTACAGTGAGTCGGCGGGTGGCTGACATGACTGCGTGGAGGATTTGAATTTCACGGGCGCTAACCACCCCGTGCCTCGTTTTTGTTGTTGCTCCTGCAGCTCAGGACAAGGCACTGTTGTCGGATGTCTTTGACACATGCTGGCCGCGCGACACTCGGACGGGGATCCCTTCCCCTCTGAAGAAGACGCCGAGGTTTTCCATCGCTTCGCATGCATACATCGAGCGGACATGCGACGCTACCTTCAACTACCGTGCTGGCTACACTACAGCCGCAAACCATATCTACGCCAAGGAGACCGTCATTGCCGCCCTCCGCGAGAGTACACCCCTCCCCCTTCCTTCCAACCCCACCGCGACCACCATTGTGGGTTGTGCTGACAGTGCACCTTGATTGTGATTTACAAGAAGCAGGGGAACGCGAGGAACTACCTCGCTCGGCACTACTTCCAGGATGAGGGCAAGGACGCCCAAGTAGGTAAGGAGAAGGGACCATTGTCGAGCGAGGACCGACTCGCGAAGGCCCTCGACCTTGTAAAGGTCTGGCAGCAAAGCGAGTTGGGGAGGTACTACCAAGCCGGCAAGTCCCCCCCTCGTGACGTGATGTTCAAGGGCGAGGAGGAGGTCTGCGAGGTGACGCCGCACTGGGAAGCCGCAGTCGAGTCGCGTTTGTTTTTTCCACTTGCTCGATTTCACAGCCACCGCCGCGACAAGCAATCAACACGCGTGCAGACTTTCGCAGTTTTGTCAGACCCCCGCCATGTCCCGACGTAGTTTCGCGGTAAGCCGATCGTATCGAGTGCTCACAACGCAACAAGGTCTCGTCGCTGCCGCTGGTGGGCACCGCTGCGTCGCCATAGCTCCACGGCTTGGTGAGCGTGCTAGCGCAAAAACAGAAGAGGGCGGACAACACCAAGAAACTCGCCGTCACGCAAGCCGTCCCCCGCGACAATGTCGACGAGGGCAGTAGCCCGGAGCCCCGGGCGAAGAAGGCCAAGCAGCCCGCCAAGCCGGCGGCTGGAAAGTCCGCCGGGGGCTGGGGTGGTGCCCGGGCAAGGGGGCGGCGGGGCGTTCGAGCCGGCCGCCAGGCCGCGCTGGCCGCAATAGCCGCTGCCTCCACCGCGAGCAGCATGCCGGCCGCCGTGGCGGTCCCGGCCGAAACCGGATGTAAATAATTCATTCCGCCCGCCCACTGCCACGCGCCTCGCCGCCCACTGCCGCGCGCCGCCCGCTCACTGCTGGCACTGCCGCGCGCGCTATCATCAGGCAAGAGCGCAGCAAAATTGTCAGGCTTCTAGAGGCAGATCCCGGATAGACCACCCCGGATATTGAGTTGCGCGATGACGAGTGATATATGCGTCTGATGCAGTTATTACGAGTCTCACGGAATGACTACATACGAGTTTCATGATACTGGTAAGATTACATGATGAATACAGCGGGTTATTACAATCTATATTTACGAAGTGATCCGGGAACCTTGTGGACCCGCCCCCCCCCCCCCCCCCCCCGGCGCGATGCGAGTGTCTGCGGAAGCAAAACCACAGCTAGGTGGCCGCAACTTATTATTTGCGGCGTCTTTGCAGGCGCGTTTACACCAATGTACGTCAAGACGTCTCCAAGCAATTGCCCGCGAAGTGGGCATCACTCGGATTTCTAGCCTTTCGGGCCGAAACACGCTCGTGCAGTTGATGGGGGACGCGTAATTCAGTGCACCATTGATCGCGATAGTTGGCCAGCATCGGGTCTGCCGTGCGTGAGGATGCCATGGACGCGTACTCGTCCTACCCCACTTCGATGTCTGTCATTCAACTCTTTCATTCATGGTTGCCATATAAAGCTATGTTCAATCTGCTTCCGGGCATTAATGGTTGGGCAGTAATGAAAAGGCGAATCAACACAGGGCTCCCGGCCTCATTTGATTTCGTTGTTGTTTGCGGCTGGCGTGAATTTCCCATAAGGCCCCATTAGCATCATCCCCCAAAAAATCATCCGGCAGGAATGATCTGCCATGTGTAAACGACGTCTTCGCCACAATGCGCCGGATCCGAGGCGCGAGCAATCCGATGGCAAGCCGAAGCGCGAGGTGCACCGGCCGGACTACGCCCGCGTATAACTGTGTGATATCGATAAAAAACAAAAAGCTGTGTGGTATCGTAGGTGTACTGGTTCCACACTTCCACCACTATACATCATCCAATCATTGATATTTTTAAAAGTCGCAGAAAGCGGTGCCCGTTATACCGAATTGCGAATCCGTACCGCCGTACCCGGGCTACTGGCGGGTGGTGTACGAATTGTACGGACGATTGGGACGATACTTATTTTCGGCACTACCCGTACCTCCTGTGATGAAACCCTAAACCTTAATACTGGATGAATATCGGAGTGTGCGAGACTGTGTGACCGCCATATTGTGCGGCTACTGTACAAGCAGTCATGCCATGGGCGGCGGCATGGAACAAATCGAGCAGTAGAATAAAATCTAGAGATATTTTCGGACAGTAAGGTACACATCGCACCGTATAATTTCGGTGTAAAATATCGACTTTGGCAGCTTGATGGGATATAGCATCATGTGTGGCCTAGTATTAATCCTTACCTGTCAGCACCCACTCACACGTAGTAATGCATCATACATATAGAACGATACATTATATATGATATGCATTGAGCGTAAATGCATGTATTCACATATTATATCCATCTACAGATATATATGTATCTATTAAATATGGCGCGTTCTGCTGACGACGCTATCTTCGCGTACGGTACCTTGTACGATATACCTGTTGGATATGCCCACAAGACCTTAATATCACCGCTCGCGCGCCCGGCGCCAACTACACCCGTCGTATTGGTACGGACGTCCTCCCAGCACGCCTGGCGTGATAACGTCACCCCGCTTAAGCCCTTCGGCATCAGCAGACCGCCGAGAAGCAACGCACCTTTTGACGTGGTCGGGCACGAACCTCATCTAGGATTCTGCGCCTGGGCTGTCGGACCCAGTCCCTTCCCGCAGCTTTGAAGTGCTTGCTGTAGGTCCACTTGGCTCGTTTCGCCTCGTGCACACCGTCCGCCATTCTATCCATCCGGCGGACTGCTGATGTCCCCACTCGTGTGTTTCGGCCGGTACGGAAAGGGGGGCGACTGTCTGCCAGCGGACGAGCCCCTGCCGCGGCGAAGGAGCCTGCAGCAAGTAACGGGATTCGATCCTGATGAAGAAATCCGCCATGCCAGGCGTAAAGGCGCGGGTATGCCGGAGAAGGGAGTGCCGTCCGGGAGCAGCTCGTCAGTGACCGCAACTTCACGTTTTGCTCGGCCCGACCCCCCCGGGCGAAGCGACGACCCTCCTGAAACAGTCACCGCGAAGTCGATCCGTACTGGCCCTGACGGCCTCAGCACCACCGAGGTCAACCTATCTTATCGAATCGGGCGCGGGGCTTTTGCGACCGTGCATCTGGGCGAGACGAGCTGCAGCGAGAGGGTATCGGTGGCCGTGAAGGCGATACGGTGCTCGTCCGCCGCGGACGCCGCTGCTGCTCGCCGGGAGCTCAAACTGGGCAAACTGCTCGCGTCTCGGCCGGCGTGCCGATTCCCTGCCGTGCTGGGCAGCGACTTTACGGTCAAGCCCGGGCGTAATGCTCACGTGTACATAACCTACGAGCTGCTGCGCGGCGGCACGCTTGAGCAGCTGCTTCACTCTCGGCGCCGCCTGAGCGAGGCGGATGCTAGGCAGGTGACTTTCGAGCTGTTCTCCGCGTTGGCAGCCACTCACGCGGAGCGGGTTGTTCACTCAGATATCAAGCCTGGGAATGTGATGTTCGCTACCCCAGGAGATCTGAAATCATTGCGAATCATCGACCTGGGGCTTGCGACGGACTTGTCGCTGGCCTCTCGCTCCGTCGACGTCGGCGGGACACGGGACTACTTCTCGCCGGAGCAGGTTCGGACCTGGTACAGCGGCAAGCCGGGGTTTGGTTTGCCGACGGACGTTTGGTCCGCGGGGGTAGTAGCGTACGAGATGCTTTGTGGGTCGCCGCCGTTCTCGGCGCGCAAGGCCAGCAAGCTGCTTCACCAGATATGCCTCACGGAACCTGGCTTCTCTGGACCGAGCTGGGAAGGTGTGAGTTCACAAGCCAAGGACTTTGTGCGGAAAGCAATGGTGAAGGACCCCTCCCGCCGCATGACGGCAAAAGCAGCGCTCCGGCACCCATGGCTGCGTGAAGTTGGGTCAGACGCTTCGCATGCTGGGGGCTGGCTTGCGAAGCTAACTCGCCTGGGTGCGCACAAGTGCTGACGCGTATGCACCCTGGCGAATCAGAAGCTGTTAAGTTACTTCAATAAGCGGCGTAGTCGCTGCCCACCTGGCGCAGGATACCAATAGGGAATAAGAATCCGCGCTTGCAACATCAGCCGCTGCGTGGCTGCCTGCTAGCATCAATCTGCGACAATGATTGAATAACACAGTCGATGATGTTGTCAAGTGCAGCGTGTTGATGCAGGCATTGTACAACATGCTCACCCTTGTAACCATGTTAACTACTTGTTCATCAACATCTCATCGGTGACATTTCGCAGGGACTAGCACCTGTGTTTCTAAGCGCCATGATATCATTCATCATACCGGACACAGGCAACAACTCCCGATCCACTGTGAACCAGTCACAGCGCAATGCATTGCGTAGGAGGAACATCGTCATACGCGGGGTGCTCCAGGACAGCCGGCTATGAAGAACGAGTACACCATAATTCACATGCCACTCAAATGCTGGGGGAGTGGGCAGTGTGTGGCGGCAGCTGAAACCTGGATAGTGACAGCCGGATGCTGTGCAGGTGTGCTAGCCGGACAATGGGTTGAAGGGTTACGATTATCGCCCGAGTGCTGGTGCCTTGGTTTTAGGACACCCTATGCTGTGTCGGGGGCGGCAGCGCGGCAGCTGGGCGAGCTGCTGCAAGAGCATGGTAGGCTGATGGCCATTTCCACTGTCATCTCCTGCCAAGGGGAGGGATCAGGGGCAAGGGGATTAGGGGGTGAGTTCATTGCCCGCGGGCACCCATCACGTGTCTCCAAACAGCAGCCACTGCGCCACCTCTCACCGTTATCACAGGCAGAGGCATTCGGCACAGCTGCCGCTCCGCGCGTCCCCGGGTGGCAAAGTAGTCCGCGCACGTGTGGGTGGAGTATCGCAGCCACACGGTGGGCGCTTCTGCGCTGAAGGAGAAGCCATCCCTGAAGGTGGCCAAGCACGGCGCCGGTAGGAGTAGTCCGTGTAATCATTTTCATCCAGTTAGAATGGTGCTACAGATAGTGAGCGTGTATTGTGATATCATGCATAAATATGACGTATTCCGCGGGATTGGGATTGCCCCAACTCACATAACGCGAGTGGGCCGACGCCCAAACGGGCAGGGCACACCTTCTGTGGTCAGTGCCGGGTATTGTTATGGCGATGTTTTAGACGGTGATCCAACGGAGTTGGAAATTCCGTCACAACTGGCCTTAACTTAGTGGTGCAGAATGCGTTAGCAATGTGCTGCTTGATGATTATAACGTAGCGTCGCCTACCCAGGGCTTTCCGAAACTGGATCGCTGCCTACACGGCCGTCAAAGAGACGCTGCAAGGGTTTCACTGTTGCCAGTCCTGTCCCGGGGGCGAAAAAAGAAGGCTTTTTCACTGTGATAACTTGAATCTGTGTCCCTACAATAGGACTCAGAAGTAAGCCACATTTCATGCCGCCTGAGCGTGTCTCTCCGGGCCGCCGGGGGGGGGGGGGGGGGGGGGGGGGGGGGGGGGGGGGGTACATAGTGGCGTTAAACACTGTAAACAAGGTCCCACCCAGTCTGTCAGGGAATATACATAGACGACACAACAGCGGCACCAAAAGTGAAACGTCCAGAAGGTAGCATGCAACACCGTTCAGAGGCCTGTATTGCGGGCTCTCAAGGATGGGTTGGCACGTGTACGGTGAGCTATAGACTACAAAGACAGCGAGCTATGGCAGCACCTACACTGGATGTTCCTATAGGTCGGATGCAGCCCCATTTAGAGGCTTATATCCGAGATCCCATAGGTGCGCCGGCACCTGCCCGCGTAGCTAGAACCCAGCGTTCAAAAATAGTGAACTGTGGCAGGGGGTGTGAGAGACGGGATGAGGAGCTCCCAGCTCAAGAAAGCCACCCCCTTCCTGGCCCCTGTGGCCAGCCCACCTGCTGAAGTACGACTGGCTGGCCCCCTCGGCCGCGCGGATGTCCTGGAACACGCTGTAGTACTCCGGCGGCTGCGCACTCGTGTTGCCACGGTATTGGCACAAGTTGTCGTCGCAGAGCCGGTACATCTGAGCGTCCATCGGCGTTTCTAGGTAGCTGACATCTTGGAAGGAGTAGCACAGGCCCGGCTTGCAGCCGGTCAGCTCCACGGTGCAGTAGCTCTCTGCGGCACAACATCAGGCAGCGCACATGCCGGGTCACCACGGCAGCGTGCGAGCAGCGCCCATTGCCCTCGACATCCCTCCACGCAGGAAATTGGCAGGGAGCAGACCCCCCAGCAAAATCGGCAGCCGCCCGCGAGGAACCTCCATGCCGGGGTAGTCTACGGCAGTCTCATTGCTGCTCAGCTGGCATGCCTTGGTGGGGTGCGGGATCAGCGTGCATGGGTTGACGGCGTTCCTGCGCATTTCCCAGCAGGCATGTCATTCACAATGCGCGTGTGGCATTTAGTGGGATATAAGCCACTCACGCAGCAAACACACCTCCCTGCTGCAAACAGGCGCGAGGGGACTGCGACACGCCGGCAGTCTCCTGTTCCCTGCCTTAGAGCAGCCTGCCCCCAACACACCTGGACAGGAGTGCGGCCCGGCAAAAGGACAGGAGCCCCAGGCCCAGCACTGCCGCCAGCACGTCACCCCGCGTCCGAAGCATATCCCCTTTCAATTTGCAGCAGCGCCGCCACGCCAATGCCCGCACTGACACTGAGGCTGACGCTAAGCCAGCCAGATAGAGGCCGAAGCTGAGGCTCCGAAGCGGCGGGTTTCAATCCTGTCCGAAGCCTCTAGGCCGCTTGCCTGGGCAGTGCGCCGCGCCTCCCGAGGCTGTCCACGCCTGCAAACAGCCTGTCCGCCCTCGGCAGACTGCGCCTCAATGAGCGCGGCGAAGTCGCTGGGGAGAGCGGGCTGCCCTGCGCCCCGAAGTGCGTCGGCGACGCGGCGCCGAACGGTGCGACGGACGGCCGGCCGGCTTTGGTTGACTTCTTTAATAAAGCCCGCGCCTGACTGCTGCTGACGATCGCGACGAATAAGGATTACAATATGATGCGCTGGGCGGTGGTACGGGTCCGCAGGTACTGGTGCGAATTACAAAAAGGCCAGTAAATACGTAAAAACCCCGCCGCTAAAACCAGTACTAAAATATCAACACAGCAAGCCGCCTACAGAGGCCCGCATCCCGCACGAGGCGGGATGGATGAGTGATGCGCATACGGTTCAGAGTCCGGGCCACGCGTGCACGTGTATGCGAAGCGAACCTCGGACGTGTTGTGCAGCTTCGGCAACGGGATGGCGGGCGAATGTGCACCGTCTGATGGGGCAAGGAGCACGTTCTCGAGCCGCCACCAATCTCGGAGGAAATCTTGCGAGTAAGGCCTCCTGGTGAGCTCGGGTGGTGCACCGAGTGCGATGCACCGCGATGAGAGAGCACCCCGATTCGCGGCCAAGCATGCGACACCGCGCACAATGCGGCGCACCCCCTTGCTCACCTCACCCACTGTGCCAAAGACCGTGCTCGTATAATCCGACATGTCCAGGATTTCTCGAAGAGGACCCTTATGATGTCCCGGCCAAGCAAGTGTTATTAATAGATTTGTGCCACGCCGCATCCAGCATTGCCAATTCCCATGGTATGTGGCCCAGCATGGAGCGCTCAAACCGATCCACTGCCGTGGCCCGTGTCACCTCAGTGTACTTGACCCCATATATACGGCCGTACCACATAGTCTTGGCATATTATCTCCACCAGCGTGGACTTCAATGAAGCTCCAGGGATCATACATCCTGGTCACGACGTTGAACGCCGGGAAGGAGAGCTCTGCGTCCGGCACTAGGTCCTTGAGTTCATCCATGGGTACGGTGTTGCCGCGAGGCACTGCCCGTTGGAACAAGCCAGCTACATGACTACCCATCTTGTGAACACACTGATCGTGGAAGGCGTCTGCGATAGTGTCGTATTGTACACACCAGCCAGTGAGCGTCTCCAGGTGGCGGCCGGGAGTTTCTTGAGAATGTCGCCATAGAGATCGAAAGTGGCGCGGGGTTGTGCTCTGTCGAGGGCATAATGATTTGGCTCCCAACCACCGGGGGCCAGGTATGGGCTAGGCAGAAATAAATATCCGGCAGCGACCTACTCTCGCAGCTCATTATTTTGGAGTCATGACCGTCCGCGCGGTGGGGATGGCCACCGTCCACATGCCTGACGTTGCGTCGAGCTGGCCGAACAAGACGTGTTCCTTGCATGTGACAGGGAGAGTTCTCACCTCGTTATGAAGCCGAGAGTTGTTGGCCTTGTCTAGGATTGCCGTCAACTCCCTTTGCGAGCCCGACCTAGCCTCCGCCCCCTGCTTCATCACGCGGACACCCGCATCGCTGAGGTGGCAGCAATAGCCGCCTAGAGGCGGCCGCACGCCTCGCGCACCGCCGCAGCGTTACGGCGTAGCTGGCCGACCGACGATGATCGTTGAGAAAGTGGTCATACTTGCGGGCGGAAGAAGTTGCGTTGGAGTTGCCTCGGCCAAGTACGGACTCATGCTGTGGGTCAAACAAACCATGGCTATTTGGGTGCTGGTGTCGGAGTTCCTAGTGAGGAACCTCGAAAGGAATAAAGGATGTCGTTCATGCAGCCGATGAAGGCGGCGTCACGAACGGTAGTCATGCGGTGGATGCTAGGGCCCTTCAACCAAGCGGGGAGGTACTGCTGCTACCCGTACCGCTGCGATATAACCAATGCGCAGTATTATATGTATGGGCGGTTGTTTTATTGATAATACATGCAAGGCGGAATCAAGAGAATTGTCCCGGAAATGTTGGAATTCCTGTAGGACAGAAATCGCATTAGCCCTTCGGGGTTCGAATGAGGCAATGGTCGTCGGGCTATGCTAGACCTGCGACTGCAGTTGGCGCAAGAGGTCAAGCGCGGGAGCGGCTTCGGCGGATGTCCGGGGCGAACTGCACCCTTGCACATGAGTTTGGGGTCCCTTTTCGGCAGTCTCAAGACTTCAGAAGTCTAGGGTACATGAACGTAGGGTATATGAGATGAAACCCTGGAATCTCGAGGGGTTTATAAAACTTGCATAACGAGTGCCTCAAACCGAAGCTTAACGGCCTTGACTAGGGTGTCACGCTGCACTTGGTGCGTGGATGGGCGTCGCTTGCAACTGCACCAAAACCGGGGTCGGTATCACGCACACGCCGACGCGCGTGAATAGACAACCAAACGGCGGGATGGCCATGAACGCGTGAGAAAACACATGGCGAGGGGCTCGGGTGCATTTGGTTGGGGTGCAGCCGTGTGGGTGGCGGCCAGTACATGTCGCGTTGGGATACTGGCGTTGCATCAGTGTCGGCCACGCGCAGCAACACCCCCTTGGCTTTAAAACGCTATAAAACGTTATAACTCCTCAGGGTTTGCTTAGAAAACGCTATAACTTCTCAGGGTTTGCTTAGAAAACCTTTTTGAAAATACCACGCGATTCCTCGTTCAAATCTGCGTCGAAAACAATCATCAAAATCAAAAAATCGATTTTTTGGGTCCCCGGGAAAAATCCCCAAACATGATCATCCAAGTTGCCCCTCACTGCCTCATGTGCCCACCCATATCGGGCGCGTGCCTTTGCGCCAAGTGCGTGTCTAAGCCCCATACTCAGTTGCGCGAGAGCGTTATGTATGTGGATGACCACGGAAAACCAACACTTGGCATGTACATACAGTCATCTCCTAGCGATACACACATCTACAAGCCAAAATGCCACTTTCCACAGCATTTTTCAAGGAATTTCATATTAATCAAAAATCCGCGCCCCTACCGCGCCACCCCGCCCACGAAACGGTGCAACTGGCATTCCACCACGCGCCCCCATAGTAAAGCATTGCCCTACGCCAAGGGGGCCATCGAGCGCCTCTCCTACGTGCGTTCGCCACAGATTCAGCAGCATTTTCACCCCAAAATTGCTCCCCACAGTGACCAACTTGTCGTTGGGGTGTCACGTCGTGCCTATAGCGACATGCTTTCAGTGGCCTACATGCACGGTGTGTGCAACTTATGCCAAGGGCCGTATCCACCGAGTTTGGTGCGACGAGTGCCGCTATTTCCATAGGTTTGGACGGTTGGCGCAACCCACAACTTTCTAGCTCCAACGCATCATGCATTGATTTCGCGTTTTTGAAAGGGCGCCCACAAATGGTCGTGTTGTCGCGCGGGTGGGTATAAAGCGCACAATAGGCGTTCGCCCGAACTATTCCCACTATAGTTAGCATGTATGCACCTGCAGCCGGCGTTATCCTCGCCCATGCATGCGCTTTGCGATCGAAAATGCAAAACCCGGACTTATGTGGAGGGGTGTATTTTTACAGTCAGTTAGGCTTACTTAATAAGCACTGAAGCCGCTGCGATATCGGCAGCAGCCGCTGGCACTCGTCTGTCGTCGCCATATCGCTGTGGCACTGTACAGATATATTATATGGCGACCATATACACATCAAATCTTGATTTTTGCAGCTAGCGCACATGTATTAATCATATACTCATAAAATACTGCGCAATACAGTTCCAATGAACAGAAAACTTAGTTCGAAAAATATCTGATGTCTCGCCCGTTCGTCCGTTGTGTTTCTTAGGCCTTTCTATCGACCTACTCGCCACATGTCCCTTAGTTATTTATAATATGTTCAGCTGCACCTTGGCATGCGTCAGCATCCCATACGAAAGGATTTTTTGCTCCTAGATCTTCCGTACGGATTCGTACCACACAATCATCATACCCCTGCATCAAGCCGGCAGGCCCGTGCAGGGCGAATACTAGCCGCTTATATCCACCCGGCCCGGTACCTGTCTACGATACCGGCACGACGTCGTCAATACATGCATGTCCAGGTACCTCACTGTGGTAGCTCCGAGCAGCTATCGAATGTCCACATAATCCAACTCCCCACCTCAACCCTATATTGCACCCTTTCTCAGCTAGGAGGTCAGAGCAGCATCCCTCCCCCCCTTGCGCCGTTTTCGAGTACCCTCTTACCCGCCCCTGTCCAGACTTCAGCGTGCAATCTGTCACTATGTCGCCGCTTGCGTGCTTTGGCCGGGCCTGCTTCCCCGCTCGGGACGGCACGCTCCCCCGCCACAAGAGTGTCCATCAAATTGCGCACTATGACCCCGAGGCCCTGTTTGCCGACATTGCCGCCGAGAAAGCGCACGGCAGCCACGCCGCAAGGCCTGTATCCGAAGTCAGCGATGGCTCTGTACAGAGCCTGGTTCGCGCCGAGTCTACTGCCAGCACAACCTTCGAATCCGAAATCGAAGTCGAGCTGTCTGGTGACAGTGAGCTCGTCCCTCTGACCCGTCAAGGCTCTTCCTCCGTTGTTCACGTGGAGCGGCCTAGCACGAGCGGCAGCGCTGTCGCGGTAAAGGAAATTCCATGTACCACTTCCGAGGAGGAGGCAGCCGCTAGCCGCGAGCTAGAGTTGGGCCGGCTGCTATCGTCGCGGCCTGAGTGCCGTTTCCCGGCCGTACTTGACAGCGACTTCTCGGGCAGGCCCGGTCCTGACGGCCACGTGACGATCACGTACGAGCTTCTCCAGGGCGGCACCGTGGAACAGCTACTGCGGAAGCGACGTTTGAGCGAGGGCGAGGCGAAAATCATCGCTCACGCGCTTTTCTCCGCACTGGCGGCGATTCATCGCGAGGAGGTAGTCCACTCTGATATCAAGCCTGGTAACCTTATGTTCGCCGAGGCGGGGTCGTTGGCCTCGCTGCGGGTTGTGGATCTTGGCCTGGCGGCCCTACGTTCAGTGTACCGCTCGGCGGACGTGGGCGCTCTGTCCGCCTACTCTTCACCTGAGCAGGTGCGGACAAAGTACACAGGCGTTCCCGGGTTCGGCACCGCTTCCGACGTCTGGTCCGCGGGCGTTGTCGTTTTCGAGTTGCTTTCCGGAAAGGCGCCCTTCAAGTCCCGGAACGTGGAGAAAATGCTACAACAGATTCTGGCGTCGCAGCCCAGCTTCGCCGCGCTGTCCTGGGAGCTTGTCAGCGACGAGGCGAAAGATTTCGTTGAACGCGTGATGCATAAAGATCCCGCAAGGCGCCTTACTGCAAAGGCAGCCCTGAAGCACGCGTGGCTGGCTGGCATCGACTCGAGAGGCAGCAAGAACGGCCTGCTGTCCAAGCTCATGCGCCGCAAGTAGTTTGGCCACCGTCCCCAACCCATCTTATATCCATAAATACGGAGAGCAAAAGCGATTTAGAGTTTGATAGGCATACATACTGTGAATAAATATGTTGAAAGCAGAAAATATCTCTCCCTGGGCATGGGTTTGCCCCTGGGCTGTCCTTGACAGCAACCCGTTTAAAATCCATTTGGACCTGTAATTACACATCACTCCACTGATGAAATTCACCAATGGCAGTGCCTGCGGAACATTTGCTGCTGAAAATTTGGTAGACATGTTGAGTACGAAGCCCTACGGCCTCTCCTGCTTCTGCACATTCGATTTGAGTACGAATTCTAAGCAAGCGTACATCACTTATTTAGTCCGTCTTCAGGTCTGCCTGAAGGAAGCTGCAGGTACTGCACAAAAGCAAACCCAGTCCACTGAAAATGTTGGCGTTTGAGCCAGTGCGAATGAAGACGGAGGGAGCCCCTCGCAGGCAATTATTATTTCTCGGTATATCTGGCAATTCCGGAATTGCTCGCAGGCAGCCCTACTTGTAAGTTGAATGCCGCTGCGAGAAATGAACTCACCCATAATTTGAAGTCCATTAAAACACCCATAATTGGAAGTCCATTAAAACAGGACGGGGCATTCTTGCACCACTACAATGCAGAGCATAGACAGCCGCGGGCTGGCAAAGTTGAGGTGCCTGGATCCTGCTGGAAAGGACCATGCAAAACAGGCAGCCAACATGTGCTGTTGTGGGTGGGAGCTACTTCCGGAGTGAACCGGCATGGCGGCTTGATATTATGGGTTGATGGCGGATGGCCTCCGTTATTCATGGCCCGGCCGCAGACCGCAGACTCAGCCAGTCACCCATTACACCCGTCCTTGACAGAAATGGCAATGACGATAGGCCAAAAACAGTCTCCCATGCATAGAATCTCAGAGACCAGGTTTTGTACCAAGTTTTTGCGTACAAGTGAAATACAAACTCTAATTCAAATTTAGATCATGAGTCATCACATCGCTGAGTCCGGGTTGTCCAGACGCGTTACTCGGGCAGACATGTATGAAGGACCGGCAGCGAAGGGGGGGGGACACTTGTGGAGAGCGCGGTTTATCCTTCACAGCTTGGTGACGCACAGTACCTGGTAGGCACCGTGATGGTGAGCACACACCACAGACTGCCGGTGGAAAAACACTCTAGTAAGTTTCAAGCTTTGCACCCTGTCCAACCTCCATGGTGTATGTTTGGGCTAGTGCGTTTTACAAAAACGTCAAGTGGGATGCACTTTCGCTCTGCCGGTCGTGGCAATGATACTCGCCGTAAGCATGCTGTAGTGCCAGCTCTCGCCTTCTCGACTGCCTCTCATGTGCCAACACGCAAGCTGGGAAACCTGCAACGTGCGGCAGCTAAAGACTTCTTTAAAAGCTTGTTGTGCTGATGTACCCGGTATTTACAGGCTGGACAACATACGCATGATGCACCGCTCCAGTACGTGCAAATTAATAGGAGCTCCAAGTGGGTCGTTATGTATCTGTTGTGCATACATGTTGGCCGTGGTCCGCGCACTCCCTTAGCGCCATACATATAATAATAAAAATATACCAAGCGCATCGTTTATAATGATCAGCAAACCCTGATATTCTTGCAGCGAGCTTCCACGGTACATGCATGAGCAGATCATTCACACCATATATTGTCCACAACTAAAAGCACTAGTAGCCAAAAACTGCAGGGGGATTGTCTGACCTGTATCGACCAGTACGCTTCACTGCTACACAGAGTCAATGACCCTGGGATCATATATACACAATAAACCTCATGTATTGAGCGACTATCTCACTGTCATGTGCATAATTGCCATCGCATACTTTGCTGCCCCCTGCGCGCAGTATATGATGCGTAAACAGCAGCATGATAAAGCCAAGTTTCCAGCTGCTCTGACGGGTGCTGACGCAGTAAACATAACACCGCGAATGAAACCTTTACATGCCTGGCGGCCGGAGGTGAAGTGTAGACGAAACTACATCGGATGTTTACATAGGTTGCATGCAAACCCAATCTGAGGCTTAGAACAATAAGAACACTGCGAATGGGAACTCTCCATGCATGGCGTTGGGCTCTAGCACTACATATGCACGTTATGGGCTGGTTGAGCGTAACCCCGGCCGGCAGCGACCCGCCCCACACGCAGCGGTACGGGTGCCTCAGCCCCGTCCCCGAACGTGAAAGCTCGATAGGGCAGCCCCCCCGCCCCCAACCCCTAGTACCACTTTGATTTAACATCTACATGATTCAAGTTCCCTCGTTGGAACCCGTGAGAAAACACTCCGGTGGGTGGGCGCGGGGCGGGCAATGCCTAGTAGTCGGTACTCCGGAAGTGAAGGTGTACCAAAAGTATTGCTGACGCTCTTCTTAGTATCTTCCACCACACGCAGTCAATCTCCCTGGTTCCGGATCTAGTCAAAATCCAGCCAGGGTTGCGGGGCCTGAAAGCCCTGCCCCAAGGCTTGGTATCATGTTTGCTACTGGCAGTTGGGGTTTCCTTTGTACTCCCTTGTCTAGTTAGCATGCGCGGTAGTGGGGCGGTACGGCACAAGTTTCCACGTGTGTCCACGTGGCGTGCTGCCCGCACCGCCCGAGGCGTTGCACCAACCCTACAGCAAGTCGGCATTTTTATCGTTGACGCACTGCCACGGGCGGAAGCTGCCTGCCGTATGACCATACGGCACTACCCTGCCTGTGGTTTGCGACTCAGCCATCCCGGGTAGCGCTGCTCCTGCTGAAGCGTTGCTGCTTTGCCGTGTGTTTAAACGCATCAGGTGGGCTTGTCTCTCCCCAGAATCTTCCTGTGTTGCCGCGCATCCACCATGGGGTCGCGCCGCGACAGAGGTCGTGTCGTCGTGACATGCAAGGTCTTCAGTGTACACGCCACTCAGAAGTGATGCCCGGCGCCCAGCTCAAGGACATGTCTCGCTGGCTGGAAAGCGGTCGACGACTGTCCAGAGCACACCGAGCGCCGGCTCCCCGAGCCCACAACCAGTGTCTCACACAGACGACCATTCAACTGATACAGGGGGAACGCTCTTCACGCCTTGCGACGCAAGAGCCCCCATGCTGCTGGCCTTCGGCTCGCCGGCAAAGAAGGCTGTCAACTCCGGGCATGAACGATCCATGCGCCGGTGGTATGTGCATCCGCAACGCTCTCCGCGCCAGAATCATCGGGCTACCCCTCGCAGCCCCTGATTCACGCAGCTGGTCGGCGCTAACCGGCCACCGTTGTCTACCGCCCTTGCCCAGGCTACCCACGCAGTCGGTGGGAGCCATTAAGCCGCCATTGCACGCAGCTGGTCGGCGCCAACGGGCCGCCACTGCACCATGTGCCCCGGTTGCCCTTGCAGCCCGGGCACGCAGCTTGTCGGCGCCACCACCCTGTCACTGCGCCATGTGCCGTGGTCGATTCCGCAGCCCTAGCACGCAGCTGGTTGGCGCCAACGGGCGGGCCCCCCTCACTACACCATATGCCCCGGTTGCCCCTGCAGCCCGGGCACGCATCTGGTCGGCGCCAACAAGCCGCCACTGCATCTTGTGCCCCGGTTGCTCTCACAGCCCGAGCAAGCAGTTGGTCGGCGCCAACGTACCGCCGCTTCACCATTCATGTGCCCCGGTTACTTCACAACCTAGGCCCGCAGCTGGTCGGCGCCATCTGGCCGCCACTATACCATGTGCCCCGGTTGCCCTTGCAGCCCGGGCACGCAGCTGGTTGGCGCCAACTGGTCGCCACTGCACCATGTGCCCCGGTTGCCCTTGCAGCCCTGGCACGCAGCTTGTCGGCGCCACCACCCTGTCACTGCCCCATGTGCCGTGGTCGATTCCGCAGCCCTAGCACGCAGCTGGTCGGCGCCAACGGGCCGCCACTGCATTTTATGCCCCGGTTGCTCCCACAGCCCTAGCACGCAGCTGGTCGGCGCCAACGGGCCGCCGCTTTAACATTCATGTGCCCCGGTTACTTCGCAGCCCGGGCATGGAGCTCATCGGCGCCAACGGGCCGCCACTGCACCTTGTGTACCGGTTGCCCCGGTTGCCCCGCGACCCGCATGGTGCCCCTGCAGCCAGGGCACGCGGCTGGTCGGCGCCATGACGCTGTCACTGCGCCATTTGCCCCGGTCGCTTCCGCGGCCCGGGCAAGCAGCATGATGTAAGCGCCAAGAGGGTAACGATCCGCCACTGCGCCATCATCCCTGTTTGCTCTTGCCGCTAGAGCACGCAGCAGGTCGGCACCACGGGGCTGCCTCAGCACATTGTGCCCTGTCACTTCCGCAGTCCTGGCATGCAGTTGGTCGACGCCAACGGCCCGCCACTCCCAAGCTGTGCCCCGCCGGGTACTTCGCAGCCCGGGCACGCAGTTCGTTGCCACCGACAGACCGCAGCTGCACCTTGTGCCCGGGTTGCTTCCACAGCCCGAGCAAGCAGTTGGTCAACGCCGATGGGCCGTCACTCCACCCTCTGGCCAGGTCGCTCCTGCGCTTCCGGCATGCAGTCGGTCGGCAACATCAGGCCACTGCCGCACCCCTCGCTCGGCTGCCCCCTGCAGCCCCAGCCCGGCGCAGAGCTGGCTACATACTACGACGTCAACTTCCCCCCGCCCGTCCTCCGCGTATCCCGCCACGCAATGTATGCTAGCAATTTTCTTTGGGGCAGTCGCTGCCGTCCCACCCGGCGGATGCCCTGCGGCCGCCGCACAAGATCGGTGTCGGCAGGATGCATGCGCCCCCCTCTCTCTCGAAATGTTTACTACAAGTAGTGGGGGTTTCCCGTGTCTACTTAACAAGCGCGGCACATCACTAGTTTCCACGTGTATCCACGTGGCGTGCTGCCCACACCACCCGAGGCGCTGTATCAACCCAGCAGCAGCTCAACATTTTCATCGTTGACGCACTTCCATGGGCGGAGCTCCCTGCCGTGCGACCGTACGGCACCACCCCGCGTGCGGTTCCCGACGCAGCCATCCCGTGGCGTACTGCCCACACCACCCGAGGCGCTGTATCAACCCAGCAGCAACTCAACATTTTCATCGTTGACGCACTTCCACTGGCGGAGCTCCCTGCCGTGCGACTGTACGGCACCACACCGCGTGCGGTTCCCGCCGCAGCCACCCCGGGTAGCGCTGCTCCCGCATGCTGCTTCATCGTGTGCTTAAAAGCACCAGGGAGCTTGTCTGTCCCCATCTCCCTTTGTCGCGGCGCACCCACCATGGAGTCGCGCCGCGACAGCTACACCCACCCTTCCTCACTTTCATTTCTCGGGTCTGCTTTCTAGGCTTTCTAGCGCCTGCCAAATCTTGTAATGAACCCAAATTATCTTTTCGGCAACATGCCCCCCCCCCCCCCCCCCCCCCCATCCCTCTCTTATTGAACTCCCGGTTTGGGTGCGCTAGGCCAAAACCCTGGACTTGGCACCTGAGCTTGGTCTGGAGACACTAATACCTTTATTACAATGAATCCCCCTTTAGTGAACCTACCCTGAGCCACCGCATCCACACGGTCCGCTTCGCAAAGCTCGATGCGCGTATGCCTACAAGCGGCCCTGACAGTGACCGCTTCCGGGGCCGCCTCTTAAGCGATGCGACAGCGTTCCTGGTGACTGATCCTCCAAGTGAGGGTCGCCTTGGCGAAGTCCGTGAGCGTTCCCCCGATACTACGATGCCATTTTCCGCGTTGCCGCTTGCCGCCCACTCGGCCTTCCGTGGCTCCTGTCCTCTCCCTCGGAGAGCCCTGTCCTTGTGGTTTTTGCCCCTTCTCGGTACAAGGCATTCTGGCCCGTTTTGAGGCTGCTCGCGTGGAGTTCACTCCTTCATATTGGGCGGTCACGTACGCTGATCACGTGGCACGTTGCTATGGGGGCGACTGCAATCACGCCGCACACAATGGGCGGCACATGGTCTTTCCGACGTTTGCCACGACGTGAAGTCCGCCCTGGGCGTGGGTGTCTAGATCCTCACGGACCCGTCGGTGCTTGTTTCTCTTCCGAAGGGCAACGACGGCCAGCCGGCCGATGTTGGGCTTTCCGGGTATGGTGGTATTCGCGGGAACACGGTTGCTGTCGATACCACCATTGCTCCTATCCGTGTCAAGGCAGCTAGGATCCAACGACTGCATTGCGGGCCGCACAGCGCCACAAAAATCCAAAAGTATGACGAGTGTGAGGCGCAGTAGTGCAGTGCCGTATTGAGACAAGGACAAGTGGTTTGAGCAGACGGATTCTGGTTACATGCCGGCTGACCGCCGGCTTATAACTGGAAGGTCGTGGCAGATTGGGCTAGAGGTCACGGATGACCGGGCAGTAGCAGTCAGATGGCACCACATGCAATATTATTATAACAGATGTAGGCCGCGGGGATTACCCTCGGGCGCTGGGCGCATGCAAGCATACGAGTATAGTCGAAAAGATAATGAGGACGATGGATTACAAGTATTATGTAAATGATGATATATGTAACACAGTGGTACGGATATAGGTGCATGCATAGGTAGGGTTGGGGAACATACCCGAACAACGAGGGTGTCCGAAACGCCGCCGGCATGCTTCGCTTTGTTCCTTTCGCCGTCTCCGAGAACGGCTCGTTGGCCCCGCACGGTGAGCCTTCTTGGTGCAACTCGCGAAAGCTAGCCACACGCACACTGGCCAGAAAATCGACCAGCTTTTCCCTGCGTGGCGGCGCCGTTTCTGCTTGCTCATCAACATGGCACATGCAGACAACGTGCTTGGCGGGGTCGCGGCGGCGCGCGCGGCACGTGTTGGTGCTCCTGCGACTCGCTCGTCAGCATGTGTTGCTATGACCTGGGTCATCGGCTGCAAGCGCCCTCGCCGCGGCTGATGGCCCACCCCTGGCTAGGCGGTGGTCACCTTTGGTTTCCTATTCCCCTTTCGGGTTATTTCTGGTCTTACCTTGGCTTTCAGTGTTTCCCTGGACCCTTTGGTTCCTTGGCAACTTGGTGACTTCTTGGTTCTCATGGCTCTTCCTTGGTTTTGAGTTCCTGGCCTGCTTGACCCTTGGTTCCAGGCTTATATTTCTCTTTTCTGGCAACCTTTCACAATTGCTTTTTTATTTATTATAGAAGGGCTTTCACAAAAGCGCAGTACAAACAGAACTAACAGCAACTATGAAAGGTTTCCAGCGAAAGAGAGACATAAGCATGAAACCAAGGTCGAGCAGGAGGTTAGGGAGCCAAGAACTAAGAAGGAGGCAAGGGAACCACGAAGTCACTTAGCTGCCAGGAACCAAAGGGACCCCCGCCCCGGGGTAGGCTATCAGCCGCGGCGAGGACGCTTGCAGCCAATGACCCGGGTCATAGCAACACAAATCGACGAGCGACGCGACGCGGGCGCAGGAGCACCATCACGTGCCGCACGCGCGGCCGCGACCCCGCCAAGCACGTTGTCTGCATGTGCCATGTTGATGAGCAAGGAGAAACGGCGGCGCCACGCATACAAGAGCTGGCCGATTTTTTGGCCAGTGTGTGTGGCTAGCTTTCGCGAGCTCCACCAAGAAAGCCTCGGCGTGCGGGACCAGCGAGCCAAACTCGGAAACGGCGAAAGGAACAAAGCGAAGCATGCCGCCGGCGTTTCGGACACCCTCGTCATACTTTTGGATTTTGTGGCGCTCTCCAGCCGGCAAAGCAGTCGTTGGATCCGAGCTTGACACGCCGAGGATAGGGGCAATGGTGGTATCGACCAAGGTTGGGCTGCAGTCCACTTTCCAGTACTGCATGCTGCAGTGCAGTACTGCAGGCTGCAGGCAGGCTGCAGTATTGCAGGCTGCAGGCAAGCTGCAGTGCAGGCTGCAGTGCAGGCTGCAGTCAACATGCTGCAGTACTGCAGGCCGCAGGCAGGCTGCAGTGCAGGCTGCAGTCATCAGGCTGCAGTACTGCAGGCTGCAGTGCATGATACAGTGCAGACTGCAGTAGCACTAAAACTGTTGATTATAGGGAAGGGATGAGTGATGTGCACACGGTTCAGAGTCCGGGCCACGTGTGAGGGGATGCACTTATGGTGGCAAGAGTCTGTGCTACTCCGAGGTTGTGAGGGTGAATGTATCGTGGGATCGAACCCAATGCCTGGTGCGTTTTGCGCATTATCCTTACAGTTGGTGCTTCTACGCACGCGGATCCGGGTTCGATCCCGCGGAGAAACATACAATATGATATGATATCCCGCAATGCTGGACGACCCGGCCAACGCGGATCGCCACCGAATCCAAGCCGAAACGTTGCTGGAGGAGCAGGCTGCAGTGCATGATACAGTGCAGACTGCAGTAGCACTAAAACTGTTGATTATAGGGAAGGGCGGGACAGAGAAGGGCATATTTGTGGGGCACTTTGGGTAACTGCACTGCAGCCCCTTTTCGGGAAATACCGCAGGCTGCAGTGCAGTAGCTTAACTGCAGGCTGCAGTTTCTGCAGTCTGCAGTGCAGTAGATACTGCAGCCCAACCCTGGTATCGACAGCAACCGTGTTTCCGCGGGTACCGATTGCTGTCACAATTGCTTTTTGTTCTGCTTTTAGTGCGTACATGTTCAAGCACTGCTGATGTAACCCCTATAGCGAACGAGGGGAAGCGGGGGCACGAATGTGCTTGCCAGTACTTGACTCCATACCCCTAAATGAACCCAACCCTTGAGTGAACAGTGGGGAGGGGCCCCGAATTTTCACGGTTAAAAAAAATACCCCGCCACTACAGTGGAGGTAATCCTTACCTGATATATGTAGATATGGAGCATAATTTTGCAAAATTAATGCATGCCGGGCGGTAATCCCTCGCTGCTACGCGGTACATTCTCGTACGTACTATTCCTCGTACGGACTCGCCGACTCTGTAGTCAAAATAACTACACTAGTGATCGTGCACGGATCCGTGCAAATATAAAACGGCACCTGTACTCATTCGTGATTCATCGTCTGCTGCTGATGGACGAGCAAACACCATTACGAGTAGTACGTCTCCGCGCCGCCTTATTGGATGTAGTTCTATGTATGGGCCACATATAGTTGCTATATATGGGCGGGCGCTCCGTTGTCGCTTTCGGAATTGCCTGCTACAGATGGGGTACCAGAACTTATACCAGTACTTATACCTGGTTGTACCGAACTGGAACCTCGTCAGGATGGGCGTAGGTATTTTAAACGACGACGTCGTGCGCGTATTGAAACGAGTTTGCACTGCCCCCTACCCCTCGCGGCCTCGCGCTCGAGCTTTGCCGTACACCACTCGAAGCGGACAAAGTAAGTCTGTCAGTTCTCTGAGAGTTGTCCCGTACTCGCTCTGTCACGCACGCGTTCACGGCTCAAGAGAGGGAGAGCGGACGGTGGCAGAGCAGCAGGCCTCTGGCAACCCGACGCCCCCCCCGAGCGCCTACTCCGCCAGTCGCGCGAGTCCGCGCACAGCTGGCTAGATGGGCAAGCGCAAGTCGTCCAAGCCGCCGCCACCGAAGAAGAGGTCCAAGATGGAAACCACCTTCACTTGCCCCTTCTGCAACCACGAGAAGAGCATTCAGGTCACGATACACCGCCAGCCCCAGAACACCTTACGTGGCACCTTCTGTAGGGTGCTTGCATGTAGAGAAGGCCAAGTTCGCTGCGCACATATTGTTTAGTTGTTTTACAATTCTACCACCCGTATACTTGAAAGAGCGAAGCACCCCTGCTACTACATAAAGTGCTAACCTGCGCTGCCGCTGGCGAAACAAGTGTGCCCTGTGTGCCCGCGGGTGCACAAAACTCCCACACCGAGAGTGGCGATGTTCGACCACGAACGCGGTATCTTTCTCGGGGCAGGTTCACCGGCATAATCGGCATAAACGTCATCAGCCAGTGGCGTTTTCCGCAGCCCATATCACAGTCAGGCCCAGTGCGCCGGTTTGAGCCGGTGCGCGCCACTGTTTGTGAGTGGCCTCACAAGCTCCACACAAGTCGGCAGTGGGAAGCGCAGTGAAGGGAAGTGGGCGGGGGGCGGGGAGGCGCCTGGACTCGCGCGCAAGCTGGGCTGAGCTAGCTAGCGGGGCTGAGCTGCTTGCTGCGGATGACGTTCAGGTGAAGATGCTGTTCAAGACGAAGCGCGCGGAGGCCAAGTGCTCCACCTGCGGGGAGTACTTCAACTGCGATATCACCAACATTAGTGAGGAGATAGATGTGTACAGCGAGTGGATAGACGCGTGCGAAAAGGTGAACGGGTGAGGTGGAGGGCGGCGGCGCTGGCTGACTGTTTTAAGTACATTTGTCCTTCTGGTTTGCCCTGGCTCGGAGTGCAGTGCTCCGGCAGCGCATGAGTCGGCTGGCCGGACCAACTGGCCCGGCGTGTGGGTCATCCGACATGGTATGCGCGTGCACCCCATTGGTAGATTCGCGGGGTTGCCGGGGTGGGGGGTGGGGGGGGGGTGGGGGGGGGACGCGGCATTGCGCACGATCTATATGGGAAAACAGAGTGACTGCATCACAGCCACAGGAAGGCACATGGAGCAAAATGGGACTGCATTGCTATGTACGGACGGAAGAAGCGCCTTCGGCAACGGCATGCGATACATTGTGGCAGGGCATGACACATGCACGCACGCCCTGTGCAGTAAGTACAGACAGCCGCAAAACGACGCCAAGCGGATGGTGAAGCCCCATCAACAGAGCTTGATAACATTCATGACAGCGCTCAGGGCGGCAAGCAGCTCCGGCAGCAGCATGGCATGCACGGCGACGGCGTGTGGTGTGGCACGCACAACCATTCGCCCCCTAGTGCAGCCCTGGAACGGCGCCTAGGGCGCAAAGCGGCTGTCGAGGACCTTGGCGACCTCCTCGTACGTGAGGAAGCCGATGGCGGAGCCGGGCACAGCGCGCGCGAGCTTCAGGCCAAAGCCTCGGTAGAAGGCGCGCAGCGGGTTGCCGCCGGTCTCGCGCAGCATGTCGGACGCTGTCTCACTCACGCTGGGCACGCGGCCGCCCGCAGCCGCTGCTGCCTGCAGGATAGGGGGAAGGTCGCACAAGGTAGTTAGAGACAGGGGCGGAGAAGAGGGGGGGGGGGGGGGATTTCAGGGGACTGAAGGAAGTCGGTCAATAATGCGTACGAGTGCCGACGCGGTGATCAGACCACTACCTTCTGCGGATGAGAGCCTGCCCTGCCTGTCAGAGGTCAAATGTAGACAGAACTACAGCGAAACTATAGCGAATGTTCCTATAGGCTGCAAGCAAGCCCAACTTGAGGCTTATTCCGTACAAACACAAACAGTCTGCGGATAATCAACGTTTTGGAACTCCCTCCTGTTGCCAGTCCTGTCCCGGGGCCGAAAAATCAGAAAAATGCAAGAATACATCACGAGTATTCCGGCGCGATGGTGCCAAACGAAGTTTTTGGCCCCACCGAACGAAGACAATTTGAGGGCAATAAGGGTTCTTATGGGAGTTGGCCGTGGTAGTGGCACCTGGGCGATGCAACATGTGCTGTACTGGGGCACATGCGCGGGTGCGCTCCTGTGTGGGTAACTGTGGATGCCTACCATTGAGTGGGGTTCCCAGATCCCAACACTATGCAGGAGTTTGAAGCATGTCATTGTAGGTTAAGTGGAGTTTTCCTGGTGTATTCTGATACATTTCAAGGTCAATGTCACTGTATCTATCCATTTTCACGCAGGTAGGGGCGGCCGCTCAAAAACAGCAATACCAGTGTGTGCTGCTCGCGAGCCCAAAGCGCGGTTGTTTGCCTACGGCGGCCATGCGCAAGCATGCAGGGGGGGGGGGGGGGGGGGCGGGGGGGGGGTGGCTGACCTGGATGCGGGTCTTGATGGGGTCGAAGGGGTAGCCGACCGCCCAGGCAACGGTGGCGGCAAAGGCTCCGGCCGTGAGCGGTACCCACATTGGCGGCGCTGCCTCCGCACTGTCCTGGGATGCGCTCTCTGTGCGAGGCATCATCTTCTGCTTTGACCATTCGTATGACGCAAACCTGGCAGCAGGCAAAAAGGAAGATCAGGGGGGGCGACGGGGGCGGCAAGGGTTGTGTGCAACGTAACGCAATGAGTCTTGTCAGGTGTTTAAGTACAGTGGGAGGACAGGTAGGGCACACGGGACAGCTGCAATGTAGGACTCATGAAGATCGTGGTCGGTAATACTATTGAGCAAAGATAAGAGCCGGAAAAGACTGGGTTGGGAAGGGGTCAAAAGCAACGAGGGCGAAAATGCAGCAAGACGGGGCCGGCTGCAGGTGAGGACAAGGTGGGTCTCTCACCAGACGCCGTGCGGCATGCCATCCCGCAGGAGCGTGGCGCTGAGGCCGCGCCAGAGCGCAGGCGCGCCGATGCTGGTGCGGATGGAGCGAGCGGTGGCCGCGAGGCTCCCACCCAGGGTCTGCTGCCTGATCTTCATGAGCTCAATCGGCGACACGACAAAGGACTGCAGCACGCCACCCACGAAGCCGCCGGCCATCACCGGCAGCAGCGACGCGCTTGCGTGCGGGTCGTCCGATTCCGCCGCCATCTTTTTCCCCCATCTCTCGCCCACGCCATACCTGGACACTCACAGCGGTGTGGGATCAAACAATCAGATTGCAGTGGAGGTCGGCGGTCATACCGCAAGGCGGCATAGGGCCGAAATTTGCGAATCTGGCAAGTGTGTGCCATGCGTGCGAAATGCAGGGGACATAGGCCAGCCCCAAGTGTTGAGGCTAGATGACTAGAGGTTAGGCACCTCCCCCTATACCAAGACAAGCACAGCCAAAGCCAAGGCATGCCCCGAACGTAGGGCACTGCGAGAGGCAGCTTTACTCACCCCACAAATAGTAGCGCGTTCTGGAACGGGACCACCTGCACAGTTCACGGCCAAGCACCGGGCCAGGTAGAACCAACGTCAGCGCCACTGAGGTATTCAGCTATGTACTGTATTACTAAATGGGGAGAGGCGGTGGGGCGCCGAGAAGCCGTCAAATGCTGCAACGAACTCTGCAGTGTCTCCTGGGAATAGCTTTCCGTCGACTGCGAATAATTCAAGCACGTGAATACGCAGGCGAATCGTGCGCACGTGAGCGATGTTTATTGCAGTGTAGTAGCTATGTGTCCCCGACAGAGTGGCGGCGGCAGTGGCGTCGCACCATCGTCATCGGCGCGCTGCCGCGCCAGAGCGCCCTCGTACCGCCCTCCATCAGCACGCGGGAGGCTTGGGTCAGTGCCGGATTGCGGACTGCCCCCGAGCCTCCCGGAATCTGCGCCGCTATTGACGGTGTGGCGCTGGCCACCTGCAGGCGGGTGAGGATGGTGTCGGCGGGCTGGCAGAGCAGCACGGAGGCGGCGCCGGACGCCCAGCCCGCGCCGGCATCCACCAGAAAGTCCCGCACTCCGAAAGACATCGTCGGCAAGAATGGCGAAGGGGCGAAGGTTCATGTGCAGGTGATCTGATGGACGCTAGTGCTGCTGTTGCCTCGGGAACTCGCTCTGGATAGATGGCGAGAACTGTCATCTCGCAAACGGCAGCAGCTTTATCATCAGGAAACAGCAGTTGCCAACGAACTGAGCATCGTCCGTGCCAAACCGCCATAGATACTACGGTAGTAAAGATTCGCCGGATGAGCATATGATTACATGAGCTAGACGCAACATTCAAGAAATCCACACAGAAATCCACACAGAAATCCAGAAGGAAATCCAGCTATCGATACTGCTAGCACAACTCCTGCATATTAATAATATCTGTAGAATATTAATAAGCAGAATAACATCAGCCCCCACCCCCGCGCCAACACCTGCCCCCACCCCCGTGCCAACACCAGCCCCCACCCCCGCGCCAACACCCGCCCCCACCCCCGCGCCAACACCCGCCCCACCCCCGTGCCAACACCAGCCCCCACCCCCGCGCCAACACCCGCCCCCACCCCCGTGCCAACACCAGCCCCCACCCCCGCGCCAACACCAGCCCCACCCCCGCGCCAACACCAGCCCCCACCCCCGCGCCAACACCAGCCCCCACCCCCGCGCCAACACCAGCCCCCACCCCCGCGCCAACCCCAGCACCAACACCAGCCCCACACCAGCTGTCCTGGCAATTCTGGAGCCAGTCTCCAATGTAATTTCGCAAGCCCTTCCAACTGGGAGTCTGCAGAATATAGAGAGCGCTTCCGAGCGGCTGGATCCCCTAATTGTAGACGCTGCCTTCCTGACGGTCTCAAATGCGCAGTCTGCGGAAGACATCGCGGGGGCGTCTCAGTCGTGAGTACAATCACCGGATTTACAAGTCGGGGGTGTCTCAGTCGTGATCCCTGTCCGCAAGGACAGCGGGGAACTGTAGGCAATTCCAGGGTCTGATCGCCCGTGCTAAATCAGTGCTGAATGTCTCAGATTAGACCAACATGGAGACCTGCTCCTTCACACCTTCTACTATGGCACTATCGCACTGTACGCCTGCCTACATCCGAGTTACTCGCCACCCCTACCGGGCTGTAACCATTATCCTTTAGCTCCATGCACCTCAATAACTGCTTCTGTCATACATAAACAATGTGAAGTGTAACAGGCACTAGTACGGTCACCCCGATCAGCCCCAAGTGCTAATTTGTGCGGCGCTACTCGCGGATGGGATCTTCGCGCGGGCAACGCCCACGTGGCTGGAGCACGCGCGCGCTTTTTATTTTCCTGTTTCTCTCGCCCTGCCGGGGACAGGACTGGAGACCCTTGCACTGTCTCTATAATTTGTCTGGCAATGCTCCCAACACCAGCCGTATCAACTGCTGCGCGGCACGTTATTGCCAATATACAGTAATATGTACGCCGCTTGCGCCCATGATTTGGTGGCCCTTGAGTGCGTGAGCATCTGGCACCCGAGCACTCAAGGAGCCGAGTTGCGGCGCACTTTCGGGGCATTTTACGTAATTACAATTTGCTGCCGTTATTCTTGAGTTGGATGTGATGACCCTAGCGCACCAGATAAAATGTGCGGCACTTTGCTTGGCACATATCAGACTGTTCTTTATTGTCACTAGTCAGCCAGAGTAATGGCATGTGCTCGCTCGCAGTGAAACAACAGACAAACCGATGATGTATCGGGGGGCTGTCAAAAAATAAACCCTCTGCTATGTTTCCAGTGTTTATACTCCACCTGTTGCTCGAGTGCTTTCAAATTTACGGCGTGTATGGATTCGTCCACGACGACGATTTTGAAGCGACGGAATGAGCATGCCTTCATTGTTGGATTGTCCTGATAGTACACGCCGCAGCTGCGTATCTGCTACGCGTGTACACATAACCATTCATTATCCACCCACACTGTCAGAAGTATCATTTTTTAAATCAAGCTTACTCCAATCCCTAGCTAGCAAAAGAACATGGTTACTATGACACATTGATACATCGATGATTCCAACGTGTGTATATGGTGTATATGGAGTCATGATTATGCGCGAATGTGAAGTGTGTCCACGGTGCCCTTGCCTTTCAACTATAGTACATCGACTACAGTTCATTCCTCACCAACTGCTTAGATAGTGACTACCTCCTATCCACCGCACACTGCGATTATCAGGCAGCTTCCTGTGAGAGTATCACGCAATATTCATCAGCATGCAGCATCGTTACCTTACAATCCTTGCGGCTGGGTGTAGTGATTCTTGATGGGAGCGAGACTGCAGACTCGAAAATGTGTTATTGCAGGAATGGCACGCAGGTTCTTTCTGGTCCTTCAGCATTCCCCCCATACAAGGGCATTCACCTGATGTCTTGCCATGTATTCAATTTCATACCACCTCCTCCTCTGAAAGTAGTCTCACAACGCAATGCCACACATGATTGTCTCAGGGCGGTGCACTGACACATCGACACGATCACCAATGGCATGAGCATGGCAAGCAATCCATTTTGCGGAACCAATTATTTACAATGTTTTTACTTTACAATTGCATATATGTACTCATCATATGCCATGGGATCCCGGCATATCACAGTGTACAGAAATAAAGGTCATTCATGTGGTACTTTGCTGCTATCCATGTGTAAGGTAGGTTTACATATTGTTTCTATGTTTGCAGGTTCAAACCCGCAGCCCCGCATTTTCATACTCAGAGCTTCTTTGCTTGCCGGCAGGCAGCACGGAACAACCATGCGTTGTTCTGCACGAAGGACGACGACTGGCCGGGGCGTTTGCACCAGAGGGGGTCGTCTGAGAAGAGGCAGGGCAAGGCCGGAGGCCCGAGCACGGAGGTGGCTCGGCCGAGGGCAGCTAATGTAAACAGGGCGGCCACATGCGATACCAGTCCCGATTCCACCTGCTTGTCAAGTGCAGACCTGCAGGAACGGCGAACATTATATCCAGTAAACACCCGCGGGCAAGCACAGTTTGCCGATAAACAACAGAATTCCAACGACGAGACGTCATAGTGTCGCAGTGGCCACTCAGGCGCACTCACCAGCCAGTGGCCTTCTCGTAAGCCGCGTCGCACAGCACCCACGCGCCTCGCCAGATCATGACGCACGACATGGCCATGCCATACACCGTGCCAAACCGCACCAGCGGCGAGAGTACCTTGCCCTTGTTTAAACAGCGCAAAAGCCGCGGCGCCACCACTTGCTGGTTGAGCACCAGGCCGCCGGTGCCGAGCGCCAGTGAGGCCGCACCCGAGGCCGTCAGGTCGTCGGGAAACAGGGTGCCGTCCAGCACGTACCAGGCGCCGCGCCAAAACCCAGCGACACCGGCCGCTACTGCCACCTGCAGAGTGGGCAAATCGTCCATTAGAGAGCCTCCTACGCGGGCAGAATGCCAATGCCGACACAGAAACGACTGAAAACAGGGTGCCGCCAAGCAGGACAAATAGAAGTGTCTCTCGATTCATCGAGCGGTGCTGTTCGCTTCCGCGCGCCGGAGGGTTGGGGGGGGGGGGGGGGGGGGGGCACGAGAAGGTCTATCGCGCGAGCCTTCTCATTGCTGGACCCGAGATTTATAAGATAATCACGCACTGCATCCAGTGCTACTCGCCGTGTGTGCTGCTTGGAAGGGGAGGGAAAGATGGGGGACTGATCGCACCTGCAGGGGTACGACGGCGTAAGGGTGCGCGGTTGCAGGCCCGGCCGCGCCCAGCCCCGAGGCGGCGAAGCTTCCTGTCAGAGTGGCCACGCCACTCGACTGCGTCACTGCATGCTGCAAGGCCCGCGCCTTAGCTGCCTCAAACCGCATGGCGAGCGTGTTTCCGCTTACTACCAGGTACCGGGAAGAGCGGCACGGGTGGGTGAGGGTGTGGGTGTACGAGTGGGAGAGGTACCGCTGTCGGAGTTGCCTGAATATTCTGGATCTACAGAATCTGTACCTGTACCCTACGGTAGCCGCGACCGATCGCCAGGATAGAGGGCGGGTATTTCTGCAGCCACGTATACCGGTGTGAATTACAAAAAGGGCAGTTCCCCAGAATTAGAATTAGCCACGTATACCGGTATGGTGCTAGTATCCTGCTGCCAGCGCTGGAGGCTCCGGAGCTTTACGGTATCCCGCCCTTGAAGGTACCGTACCTGCCATCGTGTCCGGACGAGTATTAATCCCGCAAGGTACAAAAGGGCCGGGCGATGCGATGTTTATTTGTTAGTACTTGAAAATAGTGCTTGATGACAATACTCAGAAGTCCTTACCCACGGCCCACGGGGCCCCGGGCGGGTCTGGACAGGGGAAGATGTTTTTAACGGTTACTATGTGTTGAGACAGATTGGCACGAAGAGCACATGGAGCCCATGTGACACAGTGAAGTATTTGGACGATATTCGCTGTACTCATCGTGGTATGAATTATTATCCTATTTGAGTATATTATTCGCATAGAAAAGGACACAATAAATACGGTACTGATAACTGATAATAGGCTCCAAATACTAGTAAATACTGCGACCGGTATCAGGACCCGTCGTACGCGTATATCAGTACCGGCACCTGCACCGTCCATATTCCCCTACCTCCTTGGGTTGAGCGGAGGAAAAGGAGAGCCGCGTCCGAAATATCCTGGAATATGAGAGAATCGATCCCGGTTACAATACGGTTTTATGACGGATTTTTAGGCGTCCATCCGTCCATCCGTCCTCCGTCCCTCCGTCCTCCGTCCGTCCGTCCTCCGTCCGTCCGTCCTCCGTCCGTCCGTCCTCCGTCATACGTGCTTCGTGTATGAACCGTCATACGTTCGGTCTTCGATCGTTTGATTTCACGGTACTGGTACGTGTGTAGCAAGATTCTATATGGATGCGCGTGTATTCTAGCCCAGGCACGTCATATATTCGTCTTAAAAGGCAAAATAACGCGGTCCCGCAGCGCGTTTTTACTGCTGAATCAGCACGCGAGACTTGCCCTCTATTAAAACAGCGACTATACGGTTGTTGAAGTAGCGACTATATGCTGTAAAATGATGCTGTAAAAAGGGGTCGCCGCGGTGCGGGGGCAGTCCGCCGACCCGGGGCCCGGCGTCCGTCGACGGACGGGCGACGGTCGAACGACGGCGTCCGGCGTCCGGTGCCGGTACAGGCGGCGGGCACGGCGATTCGCGCCGTGCCCACCCCGTAGACCTGACGACCGGCCCGACCTGCGCGGCCTCGTGCGGGATGCGGGCCGCCTGTAGCCCAGTAGGCGGCTTTTACTGTATTGCTGATCTTGTAGTGCTGCTTTTTTTTAGTTTTTTGGGGTAGTACAACTTTTAGCGGTGGGTTGGTACTGGCCTTTTTGTAATGCACACCAGTAGTCAGCGGCCCGCTTTTACGCGGCTTGCAGATTTAATCTGTTTTACAAAATTACAAAATAATACTTCTCTTAAAAATAAATTACTGACAAATCTAACGCTAAAAGGAGTATTACCCGGAAACAACAGTATTACAAGATCAACACAACAAGCCGGCTAAAAGCGGCCGCATCCCGCACCAGGCTCAACCCAAGAGGTAGGGGCACCTCCAGAAATCCCCGGCGCGAAGCGCCGCTTAGTCTGGATTGTCGGAATGATATTATTCCATCTTCGAATAACGAAACGCGCGGAGAGTTCATGCAGACCCTGGCAAGGCCGGGGTATCTGCATTATACATTACGCGTCAAAATAAATGGCAAACCCTAGTCGGAGTAGGGTTCGTGCTCATGTGCAATCGAAGCTGGATGCGCCACATATAATAGGGGGGTGTTTTGGGTAGGAGTGTTGGCTACAAGCCCCATATTTTACATTGAATTGATTGGGCCTTGTACATTGAGATGTACGTAGATGTAAAAACCACACACGAATTTCGCGAGTCTTTAGTTTACATAAGCACAAACAATCATAAAAATATTCCTAGGCGCCAAAGTGTGGCGGGTCTTTGGCATGGCTCTGTAGCAATCGACTGCCCATCCATGTGCTCAGATGGCACCGCGGCCGATCCCGCATCGCGTCTTCTTGCCGCTCGTAATGCGCGCGTACATTGACGTTACACAATTGTTACACGTGTCGCGATGCACGTACTCGCGTAGGCGGTCATTCTTTGTGTAACGAGACAGCGAAAATTTTGGCAACCGATGCATGTGGTAGTGCACGACTACCTCTACACGGTGGGGCAAAGCATGTATCCAACTCTTACGGCGCGCGCCGCAGGCACCTAAAAAACCCCCTAAGTCCAAATCCGTCATAGATGTCATATATTTCCACCTGAATTCTACGATTTGAGCAATTGTTTTCGGACATTTCGGGTTAGGTAAACACCGGCAGGTCATCGCGCGTCCCATGTTCGCGGGGTTTTCGAAATGGTTTCGGAATCGCAAAACACTCGCCAACTACCCCCAGAGTACCGTTTGCTTACCATTAATTTTGAAGCGTAGTGTATCACAAGGGCTGCACGTATGATTTGACAGCAAAGGATGTACTCGAGAATCCTTAGCGATGCGCGCTCGCCAGGTAGCTGAATTAATACTGGTGGAGATAGTGATATAAGGATTAAATGTTCTACAAACATGCTTATTTGTGGGGCTTCCTCCTTCCCCTAACCGCTTTTCCGGTTGCTGCGACCGCCCTGCTGAGTGGTACGGATTAGTCGACACCCGTCGTTTTGGGAGCAGCACGAGTAGGCATAAAAGCAGCCATTAGCGACTACAACTGAGCCTGCCATCTTCCAGTTTCGCGGCGTTACACGCAGCAATTAACTGTCTCGTAACCTGTTGCGAGCAACGTCACCCGAGGTTGTTCAATGTTCAAGTCCACACCCGGCTCACCACCCATGTGAGAAATTCTCATCCGTACGTCCGTGCGTCATCATGTCAAATGGAGAAGAATCCGTCGTCGAGCCGACGCTCGAATCAAGCAGACATGAAGGCCCAATCGTCTACCTTGTTGCGGGAGCTTGCAACAGCGTTAGCGCAATTGAAGGCTCGTGACCATGTTGTTGATGGAGACGGAGTACATGGCTCTAAGCAGCGAGTCGCGGGACAGCCGACATGCAGCGGGGGATTCGTAGAGCGCCCTGACTTGCTAGAGCTAGCCCAGAGCGGCCGTGTCGGAGCAAAATCCGTGAGTGACAAGGACGACTGCCTCGCGATGCTTGAGCTATTGCAGCGAGCATAGCTTGGTTACGAGGCCGTTCAACCGGGTGCTTGGGCTCTTTCCCCATAGTACCGACATGATGAACGAGTACCTCAAGCAGGATTACCGGCACTGTGAGATTCAGATGTGACGTAAATGTGCCCTACTCACTGTGAGATTCAGATGTGACGTAAATGTGCCCTACTGGTGACGAACGACGACATACGGGGACGATACGGGACGGACGAGGGACGTGGATTTCATACCGAGTAGCGACGACTATCGCGCGCGACCTGTAAAGTACTATATGAATTTCTCGTTTCCATAATTTCATCAAATTGATATGCGCACGCAGGCTCGCGTGTCGCCCGCCGACGCGGAGTACCCGGGCTAAGTACAGGCGGCTGCACGTACTCGCTGCACATCGTTGCACATCGCTGACCCCGCGGTGTGCGGCGATGTGCGGCACGACGGGCGGAGGTGTGGGCGGATGTAAGTGGTACGGTAGGTGGTAGGCGGTAGGTGGTGTTCGTAGGTGCGCGTTTTAATGCAGCCGCCCTAACTGCCGATGATTGTGTAACGCCCAGCACGCGCATGAAGTACGGGGTCGCCTGGCGGTCACCGCCGCTCACCGCTGAACCAAGCGCGGACAGCCGCGCACTCGCATTTGTGCTCCCTGCCGGTGGTGCGCTACATCCACCCCAACTCTCAACCCCCCCCCCCCCCCCCCCCCGCGCGCGCGGCAGCAGGCATGCCGGGAGAGGGATGGATGTCGAGTGTGTCGAAGAATGGCGTGTACACATGCAAGCACTGCCACGGCATCGTGACGGGCAGTAGTGAAAGGACGGCGCGAGAGCGGCACTTCCGGAAATACCCGAACTGTAGCCACTCGTTGAAGCGTGCGGCTAAGTTGCACCGCAAGGCCGCCTTATCACAAGCAGCAGCAGGGCGGCAGCAGTAGCAGCAGCAGCGGCAGGGGCGGCAGCAGGAGGAGCTGCAGCCGTCGGAAACGGCCCGCCGGCGCCGGTCTCGGAGGACGATGTGATGGGTGTGGGGGAGGACCCCGTTGGCGAAGACGGTGTGGACATCGACGCGCCTGCGTGGCCGCCGGCGGACGTGGAAGCTGCCGATGAGGGCGTGATACGGAAAGGCGATCCCGGTGACTTCTACATGAAGGTCATCGCCAAGAAGTTCCGGGGAGTATGGCACTACGGCGTGATAACCGGCGTCGATACCGAGTGGGTGTTGGAGGACTACGGCGGGGCGACCCAGTGGCGCGCTGCTTTCGAGGACGGTGACATTGTGGACCTTCTGCGTTCAGAGGTGAGTGGGCCCGGCATGCGTGCGGGTGGCACCACTCAACTGCGGTTGTATGGAATCACACGCACCCGCCCGGTCGGCGTGGCAGGTTGTGGAGGCTATGGCGGCTGCCCAGGAGCACCCCCATGTGGATGCGGACGGGGATGCTCGCTTGGTAACCGTCCATGAAGGCGATGACTTGTCCAGTGAATCACGCACCTTGCCCGGCGTGCGTTCAACACAACCCGGCTGGCGGAGGCCAAGCAGAACACTGGCTGCCATGGCGTGTGCCATGTGCATGTGGTCCTTGGCTATGTCAGCATGGTCAACCTCTTCCCCCTCGCGCCGTTCCACCTGTTTCTTTTTGGCTTGGGAAGGGACTTCTGGAGGAAATTTGTCACCGTGCAGGGCCACATTGGATTCCGAGCTATGAAGCAGGAAGACCGCCGCCAGGCTTTAGTCCCGATACCCAGCAACTTTGGACGCGGGTTGCGCCCTTCGATTGCGGTGTCCAAGAAGTCGAAAGGTAACCCCCCCCCCCCCCCCGGGCGTGGGCGTGGGCGTGGGCATGACGGCATTCCCCTCCATGACTGCAGGGTCAGGCAAGGTGACGGTGCAGTCCGGCTGGGTCATGGAGGACTGCTTGCACCACATGGAAACATTTTCCATTCTTAACGCCCGTCCGCTGTTCGAGGAGGCCCGGGTGAAGGCGATCATGACCGAGAAGGAGCTTCGCGTCCCCAGGCGGTGCTTGGGCACATGTACAAGCGCATGCAAGGAGCTGCGTGGTTCGTCACGCGGTGGGGGTTGCAGAATGTGGTGACGGAGGAGGACGGCCCCGAGCGCAAGGCGCAGGTGGACGCGCTCACCAGGGAGGGGAGGACTCTAGACCCAGCGCGGCGCCAAGGCGCAGCGGCCGGGGCAGCGCGGCGCCAAGGCGCGGCGGCCGGGGCAGCGCGGCGCCAAGGCGCGGCGGCCGGGGCAGCGCGGCGCCAAGGCGCGGCGGCCGGGGCAGCGCGGCGCCAAGGCGCGGCGGCCGGGGCAGCGCGGCGCCAAGGCGCAGCGGCCTGGGGAGCGCGGCGCCAAGGCGCGGCGGCCGGGGCAGCGCGGCGCCAAGGCGCGGCGGCCGGGGCAGCGCGGCGCCAATGCGAGTGGGATGGGCGGGGCAGCGGTTGCTACCGAGTGAGGCGTAGCATCGATGGCAGAAGCAACGCAGCCTTTCCGGTTGCATAGTGTGACGCCGCCTGGATGTAACCCAGCAGTACGCGCAAAGTGCAAGTGCAAGCTGATGATGGCGGGGATCCCGCGGGGGGGGGGGGGGGGGGGGGGGGGGGGGGGCAGCGGCTGTGGGATAGGCGCGGCAGCGGTTGCTACCGAGTGAGGTGTCGCATCGTTTGCAGTAGCAACGCAGCCTTTCCGGTTGCATAGTGTGACGCCGCCTGGATGTAACCCAGCAGTACGCGCAAAGTGCAAGTGCAAGCTGCTGGTGGCGGGGATCCACGCGAGGTCGCATGACGGTGCGCGAGGGGGGGGGGGGGGAGGGGGGGGCAGCGGCTGTGGGATAGGCGGGGCAGCGGTTGCTACCGAGTGAGGCGTCGCATCGTTTGCAGTAGCAACGCAGCCTTTCCGGTTGCATAGTGTGACACCGCCTGGATGTAACCCAGCAGTACGCGCAAAGTGCAAGTGTTACACGTCCGTGTGCCCCACCCAATGACATTGCGCCCGACCTCACTGACGGCATGTCTCGCTCTCCTTCATCTCCTGGGCCGTCCGCCGCCTCACCATGCGCACCCCACCAGCCGCGCGTGCCTTCTCGGAAGCCTCACACACGGCGGCGCGAGTCGCGTCGTGGAACGCGTCCCTGACATGGCGGAACTCCGCCCTCACCGTGGCCGTGGTCGGGCAGGGGACTGCCCGCTGATGGGTCGCCATGCATGGGTACTTGGGGGTTTTAGGGTCGCACAAAGCCGGGGTGCCGTCGCAGCAACACTCCCAGTCCGTCCGTTGGCCGCAGTCCACGCACATGATAGTGCATGTGGCCGCCTCCCGCCACTGCTCGTAGTGCTCCGGTCAACATGGCGACGAGCAAGTCGGCATGTCCCGCAGGTGGCTGCGGGGCGGGTGGCGCGAGCGCAGCCTCGCTCGCCTCAACAACCCCCTCAGCCCGATCAGTCGCCTCGACCACGGCCTCCTCCGCCTCCTGACGCGGCGCACCATGCGCATCATCGTCGCCTGGCAGGGCGTCCCCCCCCCCGCAACGGCGCCGTCGGCGGTGGCCGACGCCGTCGTGGCGGGGTGTTGTGAGGAGGTGGCCCTAGACATAGGTGGGGCCGGCACCGCCATGTGTTGCTCCACATGCGGTGCGGTTCCTGACGCGACAGCTCCGTCGCACCAGTACCGGCGCCTGCACCCCACGCCTGCTGGGCTTACCACCAACCGGCATGTTTCCTTTGGGAGGCGGTTCATCCGCGTCGGAGGTGAGCGGCGGTGCCTGTGTGGGTGTCGATACTGCCCGGCCATTAGGGCTCCCGCCGCATGCCGCTCCGCCGACCCACGCCGCGGCGTGTGCTGCGCCCCGCATAGTCGCCTCGAATATATTATACATGACGCGGGGACGGGGGGGGGGGGGGGGGGGGGGATTCGTGCGTTTCGTATGTCGGCGGAACGGCGTGCGAAGCTGCGGCTGGCGAAGGTGGTGGAAGTAAGCGTGGCGGCGTCGGCGGCGTATTACCGTGCGTGCATGCGTGCGCAGCCCCGCGGCAGCAAGCCCCGGACTCGGCGTGTGCCGGCGGCAGAGCTGCGAAGCCATGGACACGGTACGGGATGCCAAGTCTGGCTAAGCAACTGCCGAGGCTGGCGGCTTAACCCCCATGTCCGGCGGTTGAGGGACGGAAAGTGCGTAGAAGTTGATCGGCAAAGCGGGCATATAAGCCTGGCTGTGCTAGGTTCCTATTAAGTAATGGCGGTTTGTGCTAAGTAATTCGTAGGGGTGGACCATTGCATGCAGCGCAGGTAGGGGGCGGTATAAATGAGGCCGGGCACATATACTGCTCCACGAAACGACACTGTCGCACGTGTAGTTGAATAGGACCCCCCCCCCCCCCCCCCCCCCCACCCCCGTCCGCCGGGTCGGCCCGCCGACCCGCCACGGCATGTAATATCTGTCATGCATCGCCGGGGTATGTGTGAGTGGATGCCCCGCCGCCACATCCCCCCCCCCCCCCCCCCCCCCCCCATTTGCACTTGTGCACTCATTAAGTTTGGGCTGGTTTCGGAGCAGTACATGTACGTATGTATACATACAATGGAACGTAGGACCTGCGCGGAAAGAGACGGGGCTGGCGGAGTGCGTTGGGGGTGCGTAGAGTAGCGTGCTGGTGAGATTCGGGGTGCATCGGACGCCGGATGCCCATCCACCCAGCGTAAAAGGCGCGTACGTAATATTCACACTATATTAACACATAAATGTGTGAAAAGCGGACATTCCGTGCCGGATGGGTGGGAATACGGCGTCCGATGCAGCCAAAACCCCAGCAACACGCTATTCTATGCACCGCCAATGCACTCCGCCAGCACCGCCTCAATCTCTGTCGATTTCGAAAACGCCTTCACATTATCCACCGCTAATAATTGCAATTGCCACCGTGTAATGTTGTCACGATGTGCGCACACAACAACACTTACTACCGGTTCCGACGCGGATGGAGGCGGGGCTGGCGGAGTGCACTCGCGGTGCACAGACTAGCGTGCTGCAAATAATTGGGGTGCATCGGACGCCGGATGCCCATCCACCCGGCGTAAAAGACGCGTAATATTCACACTATATTAACACACAAATGTGTGAAAACCGGATATTCCGTGCCGGATTGATGGGAATACGGCGTCCGATGCAGCCAAAACCCCAGCAACACGCTATTCTATACACCGCCAATGCACTCCGCCAGCACCGCCTCATTCTCTGTCGATTTCGAAAACGCCTTCACGTTATCCACCGCTAATTGCAATTGCCACCGTGTAATGTTGTCACGATGTGCGCACACAACAACACTTACTACCGGTTCCGACGCGGATGGAGGGGGGGCTTGCGGAGTGCACTCGCGGTGCACAGACTAGCGTGCTGCAAATGATTGGGGTGCATCGGACGCCGGCTGCCCATCCACCCGGCGTAAAAGACGCGTAATATTCACACTATATTAACACACAAATGTGTGAAAACCGGATATTCCGTGCCGGATTGATGGGAATACGGCGTCCGATGCAGCCAAAACCCCAGCAACACGCTATTCTATGCACCGCCAATGCACTCCGCCAGCACCGCCTCATTCTCTGTCGATTTCGAAAACGCCTTCACATTATCCACCGCTAATTGCAATTGCCACCGTGTAATGTTGTCACGATGTGCGCACACAACAACACTTACTACCGGTTCCGACGCGGATGGAGGCGGGGCTTGCGGAGTAGTGCATTGGCGGTGCGTAGACTAGCGTGCTGCAAATACTTGGGGTGCATCGGACGCCGGATGCCCATCCACCCGGCGTAAAAGACGCGTAATATTCACACTATATTAACACACAAATGTGTGAAAACCGGATATTCCGTGCCGGATTGATGGGAATACGGCGTCCGATGCAGCCAAAACCCCAGCAACACGCTATTCTATACACCGCCAATGCACTCCGCCAGCACCGCCTCATTCTCTGTCGATTTCGAAAACGCCTTCACATTATCCACCGCTAATAATTGCAATTGCCACCGTGTAATGTTGTCACGATGTGCGCACACAACAACACTTACTACCGGTTCCGACGCGGATGGAGGGGGGGCTTGCGGAGTGCACTCGCGGTGCACAGACTAGCGTGCTGCAAATAATTGGGGTGCATCGGACGCCGGATGCCCATCCACCCGGCGTAAAAGACGCGTAATATTCACACTATATTAACACACAAATGTGTGAAAACCGGATATTCCGTGCCGGATTGATGGGAATACGGCGTCCGATGCAGCCAAAACCCCAGCAACACGCTATTCTATGCACCGCCAATGCACTCCGCCAGCACCGCCTCATTCTCTGTCGATTTCGAAAACGCCTTCACATTATCCACCGCTAATTGCAATTGCCACCGTGTAATGTTGTCACGATGTGCGCACACAACAACACTTACTACCGGTTCCGACGCGGATGGAGGCGGGGCTTGCGGAGTAGTGCATTGGCGGTGCGTAGACTAGCGTGCTATAAATACTTGGGGTGCATCGGACGCCGGATGCCCATCCACCCGGCGTAAAAGACGCGTAATATTCACACTATATTAACACACAAATGTGTGAAAACCGGATATTCCGTGCCGGATTGATGGGAATACGGCGTCCGATGCAGCCAAAACCCCAGCAACACGCTATTCTATGCACCGCCAATGCACTCCGCCAGCACCGCCTCATTCTCTGTCGATTTCGAAAACGCCTTCACATTATCCACCGCTAATAATTGCAATTGCCACCGTGTAATGTTGTCACGATGTGCGCACACAACAACACTTACTACCGGTTCCGACGCGGATGGAGGCGGGGCTTGCGGAGTGCATTGGCGGTGCACAGACTAGCGGGAGACTAGATCCATTGTCGCTTATTTACAAGCACGGGCGGTGCTGCCAGACCTGATCGTCTACGGCCGATATAATATTCACACTATATTAACATCGGTGCACACCGCCGCACACCGCCGCATACCGCCGCACAACGCTGCGCGCGCACATTCGTCGCGCACATATACGCGCGCCCTACCGCACACATTATCCCGGATTCACTCGCCGTATCCATTACGCCGTGCTACTTCAACAATAAACATTGCGAAATTACACCGACACAATGCCGCACCGACTAGCTCTTGACAATACGTGCATATAAATAGTAGTGGCGCGCTGATCCTCGCCTCCGATGTGTCGTTGACTGCTGCGGAAGGCGGTCGTCGACTGGGTGTTAGTTTCTCCACCTCGGCCGCCCCCCCCCCCCCCCCCCCCCCCCCCTTCACCGCTCACAGCGCCATGGCCGACCTCGCCCCCCCGGGCAAAAGTGGGCGGCGAGCCTTGTTGTCTCGCGTGTCCGCGCCGCCGGCATCGAGGAGGACGAGAAAGACATGAGGAAACGCGTGACAAGGTGGGCGCGCAACAAAACACTCCATCCTCCACATTAGCACGCACCCACTCGTGGCTAACTTGTGCCGCGCGCAGGTTCGTCCGGGAGCGCCGTAAGGCCCACCTCAACGCCAAGGCTTCCACAGTGCCAGCGGCGCAACTCGTGGTGGCCGAGGAGGCCGCATCCTCAGCCGCTTAAAGGCGAAACGATTGTGGCTTGTTGTGGGTGTCTGGGCACAGGGGGCGTCCCGACGCGAAGGTAAGGAAGCTCATGGCGGCGTCGTCGACGGCACAGCCTCCCGGGGTGGTGAAGACACTGACGGATGACAAGAAGCGGAAGCGGCCAGTGAAGAAATGCCGAGGTAAGAAACTGACGGTCGCGGAGTCGGAGGCGGAGTCGGAGGCGGAGTCGGAGGCGCGGGCGGAGGCAGCGAGATCGTCGAAGCGGAGGGTCCTCCGGGCACGCAAGAACAAGAACAAGCAGTAGCCCCCGCCCCCTTACCCCCCTCCCCTCACTCCCCCGGCGGGAGCGGCGGGGGGGGGGGGGGGGGGGGGGGGGGGGGGGCGGGGGGGCGACGGGGGGACCACGTTCCCCGATGGCAGCTGTCGCGAATATTGTAATTCAAACATTCTTCGGCAAACCGCTGCCTGCCCCCGCCCTCCCCCTCGCGAATATTTATGTAACGTGAGCACTCTTTGGCAAAACATGGCAGCCAAACCGCCCATCTGATGACCTTTGATCGGACGGCTGGCAGGCCCGTTCAGCAGTACTAGCTATAATGTACACAAAATTCCCCAGTGTTACCAAATACGTACGGCTGCGATTTGCGCTCCCATGTACTAATAGTCGTAGTTATCCACATGACCACTCATCATCGTGCCCGGGTTTGTACTAGATACCCGGTACCGGCTCAATAAATATATCGCGTACTACCCGGTACTACACGGACAACCTTGTACCTTATACGTCAGTGCCATGTAACAATCCACCGGGCTAGTACGACTACCAGAATGATGACAAAAAGGATTTATCGCCCGCCGGCAATAACGCCGGATGTACTCGCACGTAACTGGATGGACGTGCCGCCACCAGCCGCAGCCTTCACGGATAAATAATAGTCGCTAGTAGTAGTGCTTCGTCACCCGTATGTCACATCTGAATCTCACAGTGTCTCGCGAAGCCCGTGCGTGCCCGCACAGCAATGGTGCTTAGTTCGCGCGTAGCGTTGCGGCACAGCATGCATTGGTGCACTTGCGGGATGATGACGACCGCTGGCATTCCGTGAAGGCACTACTTCGCTGCACATCGCCTCATGAGTTGGGTGGGCTTTCATCTAAACCTGATCAACGACCGTTGGCACACTACCAAGCTCAGGTCGGCCGAGTTGTGGAGCTATGGCAACCGCGCGAGGAAGGTCAACATTCCCCTACCGACCCTGTCTCCCGGCTGCATGACAACCTCTGCATTGCTCTGGCCTAAACGCCCCCGTGGACATCCCCGTGAACGAGCAACGTCGCACCAAGCAAGTCTATGGCAAGTTGTGGGGCAAATCGCGCACCGTTACCTCGCTCATCTGTGTAGATTTCGGCCACGTCCACAAAGAGGAGGCTGAAGAGCTGGACGCCTTTCTGGTGCATATGGAAGAGAAGATTCGCAAGCGCCAGGCACTAGAGATGGCGCCCCCCGAGGATCGGGCGCTCCTAGCCAAGAAGCAAGCCGTATCTCACGTCTAGGACTGCAACCGCCCGGACAACAAGGCCAAGGACCGGCGAAAGTGCGGGATCTGCGGCCATGTCGGGCACAACCGTGCGACTTGCCCCTTGCACAACAGGGCGCCCGCAGATGCTATGCATAACCTCTCTTCCGCGCCCGTGCACGCAGATCGCGAGGCGACTAAGTAGTGAAGATGCTGAGCATTGCCCGCTGCTACTCCGGTACGACTTCCGGTACAGTTCGTGCGGCGCTTCTGTGTTATAGTCATGCTCGGCGGATGCCGCAGCATTTGCCATATCCGCGTGCGCATGAAGAACGGGACAGCCAAGCCCTTCCGGGTCGGCTAGGGTTACAGCTAGGGTTCCATACCCGGTTGAGACCACAGGCAGGGCACCTGATTGGTTAGGGTTTCATACCCTGGCCATAGCCCTGAGCGAGGCGCAAGGAGACATACATACCGGAGATCAGAGACCCGCCCAAGCACACCTCGGCGGGACTTCTAAGGGGACAGTACCTCTAATCGGGACCTCTAACAAGGACCCCTAAGGTAGACTACCTGCAGAAGACGAAGTACTGTACTGCTGCTGGTACAAGGCGCAAGACTCACTGTAGCCGCGGCTGAGTAGTAGTATAGGACTTGATGAGTACAATTAGACAAGGGCATTGCGTAATGCGTCTGGCGCGCGGTGCGCGCACGGCGCGCGTGCTATTAGCACTTAGCGTGACGTGCGGCCGCCTTGCCATGGCTGCGATCGCGTGCTTATAGAGGGCCTCCGCCTTCCGGCAGTCCCTCTTCCCCCTTGTCCTGCCTGTGTGTGCCTGTGTTTGCCTATGACAGGCATAGGCAAGACCATGTGTACGGGACGGAGACGGTGTAAGAGACGGAGATCGGCTAGAGGAACGAGGGCCAAAGGTAATCACGGTAGCTTGCGTCCTTGTCGTACGGTCGCACGCGTGCTGCTCCCTGCATCGTGCGCGCGTGCTGCTGCTGGTGCTAGGTTGTCACCATTCGACCCGGTACCGACGTAAAGTACGGTAGGAACGGTTGATAGCCGCGACCATCACTGCATAAAGTACTGCACGGCGTGGCCGTGACCTGTGGTGAGAGGCTTCATTGCCACTGGCATTCACCCCCCTGAGTACGGGCAAGACCAGCAACGCTGGTCTGAACTAAAGCCCTATAGGCGTCTGAGAGGTGCATGTAGTGACTTAGGTTCGCGTTCAAACAAGGGGGAAGAGGGACTGCCAGAAGGCGGAGGCCCGGAGGGAAAAGGACGGCACGCACCGCGAGGTACCGCCACCCAGTGAGCGAGACACCGTGATTATGGATGTGCATGTCAAGATGGGCCATTTGGGGCGGGATTGGCTGCGCAGTGTTATCGCCGCTTCATATTTCTGGCCAGGGATGGTGGAGGATGTAGCCCGAGTCAAGAAGGCGTGTCCGGACTGCGATCGGCTGCAACATCGACCCGGCGGCACCAGCGGTCGCCCAAAGGCAGCCTCACCGTTGGACATGCAGCCGCTGCCGCATTTCGGCATGTTCTACCGCTGGCACTTGGACTTGGCGGGGCCTTTTGAGGCCACCCGCAGTCGCAACGTCTGGATGTTGGTGATGGTGGAAGCGGCGAGCAAGTGGGTGGAGTTGGTGCCGCTGCGCACCAAGGAGGCAGCCAACATGCGACAAGCCTTTCAAGAGAGAGTGCTGGCGCGTTTCGCGGCGCCCGGCGAGGTGTGTACCGACGGCGGTACCGAGTTCAGCGGCGAGTTCCAAGAGCTTCTCGTACATGACATCGATCATCCGAAGCCGCTGCACTATCATCCGCAGCCCAATGGGTTGGCGGAAGGGATGGTGAAAACAGTCAAGGAGGCACTGATGCGCTATGTGGCTCAGCCCAGCAAGCGCGTCGTGTGGGACACTTTTCTGCCTTCCATCGAGCTGGGCTACCGTTGCAGCAAGCAAGCCAGCACCATAGGTACAGCCCATACGAGTTGGTGTACAGCAGGGCGCCCGTGTTTCCCGCGCAGACGAGAGCGCTCTTTGAGGAGAGCGCCGTGGACTTCAACAGCCCGGAGGGCATGTGGGAGCTGATGACAATGCGCGCGGAGCGTTTGGCGCTCATGGTGCCGACGGCGATGCACAACGTGGAGGCGGCGCAGCATCGTGAAGTGATGCGCTATCGCAGGAGGCGCGCGGGGTTGGTGGCGCCCGGAGTGCAGCGCTTCAGCCCCGGCGACTTCGTCTACGTGCAACAGCGGCAGCAAGGCGCGCTCGATCCACGAGTGCGACCGGCTGTCTACAAGGTTTACGAGGTGAACGACAACGGAGTGGTGGTCATCCAAGGAGCTGACGGCGACACGGCGCGCGTGCGCGTTGAGGAGCTGGCGCGGTGCGCCGTTCCATACGTGGTGTTGCCGGCAGGATTTGAAGACCCAAATATGGCGTGCGAGGAGTGCGACGGGCGCGTCAGCACCCAGCGCAGCCCGATCATCATCTGCGAAGACTGTGAACGAGGCTGGCACAAGTTGTGTCATCAGCCACCTGTGGCACGTGTGCCGCGGGGAGCATGGCGGTGTGCGGAGTGCAGCGCTGATGACGCAGCGTTGCCGGCCCTGTGGACATCGGTGGCTTTAGCCGCCACAACAATCAGTGACAACGACGACAGCGACGAGGAGATTCAAGACCCTGCCCCGCCTTTGCAGCCGACAAGAGCGGCGGTGGCAGCAAGACTGAACTGGGGCATGCCTGGCACCTGGCACTCAGCAACTGTGACAAGAACGATGAACAACCTTCGAGCAATCAATGACTATCTACCGGCGATCAGTAACCAAGTGAGCGAGTACGCTGCGCTAGCCAACGTGATGAGCTGGCGCGGCCGAGTAGTCTTCGATCCGTCGGCGGGACATGGCAGCACCGCTGAGGCCTTGCGGCCGTGCGGCGCGACAGTGATCAACAACAACTTCAATCCGATGTACCAAACTGAGATGTGCGAGGACGCGCTGGAGTCCTTTGTGTACCAGTGCGCTCGCGATGTAACGGCGACCGTGGCGACGACGACGATGGCGACGATGACGATGACGACACAGCCGCGGATAGATGCCCCTTTCGTAGTGGTGACCTCCCCGTGGTTCCAACTACTTGATCTGGCGCTGCCAATCATGGCGTCTTGCGCGGACATCCTTTCGTGCAAGTACCGATCTTCTACATCGCGCAGGTACCTTCCCCGCGCATGCAGTGGCTACGGCATCTAGGCGACTGTGGGCGGCTCCACATTATTGCCGGCGACATGCAGCGTTCCCGCACTACGCACCGATCAACTCTGTGGCTAGCGGTCTTCCGCGACAACGAGCTGCGAGAGCGAGAACTGCGAGCTGAGTGGCGTCACTCCGTGGCGTCAATTCACTTCCACACCGAGGCGTGCGCTGGCGACCAGCGTCACTGAGCGTCAATTGGCGCCCAGCGGCCGCTCACCCTTCTGGCGACCGACCGGGTGGGGGGGGGGGGGGGGGATGGGCCGCCCATTGAGCTGGTGGCAGCGCCCCACGCGAGAATGCGAGCATGCGACGGCAGCTGCCGCAGCATTTTCCATATCCGCGTGCGCATGAAGAACGGGACAGCCAAGCCCTTCCGGGTCGGCTAGGGTTACAGCTAGGGTTCCATACCCGGTTGAGACCACAGGCAGGGCACCTGATTGGTTAGGGTTTCATACCCTGGCCATAGCCCTGAGCGAGGCGCAAGGAGACATACATACCGGAGATCAGAGACCCGCCCAAGCACACCTCGGCGGGACTTCTAAGGGGACTCAGATAGTACCTCTAATCGGGACCTCTAACAAGGACCCCTAAGGTAGACTACCTGCAGAAGACGAAGTACTGTACTGCTGCTGGTACAAGGCGCAAGACTCACTGTAGCCGCGGCCGAGTAGTAGTATAGGACTTGATGAGTACCATTAGACAAGGGCAGTGCGTAATGCGCCTGGCGCGCGGTGCGCGCACGGCGCGCGTGCTATTAGCACTTAGCGTGACGTGCGGCCGCCTTGCCATGGCCGCGATCGCGTGCTTATAGAGGGCCTCCGCCTTCTGGCAGTCCCTCTTCCCCCTTGTCCTGCCTGTGTGTGCCTGTGTTTGCCTATGACAGGCATAGGCAAGACCATGTGTACGGGACGGAGACGGTGTAAGAGACGGAGATCGGCTTGCGGAACGAGGGCCAAAGGTAATCACGGTAGCTTGCGTCCTTGTCGTACGGTCGCACGCGTGCTGCTCCCTGCATCGTGCGCGCGTGCTGCTGCTGGTGCTAGGTTGTCACCATTCGACCCGGTACCGACGTAGTACGGTAGGAACGGTTGATAGCCGCGACCAGCACTGCATAAAGTACTGCACGGCGTGGCCGTGACCTGTGGTGAGAGGCTTCATTGCCACTGGCATTCACCCCCCTGAGTACGGGCAAGACCAGCAACGCCGGTCTGAACTTAAGCCCTATAGGCGTCTGAGAGGTGCCTGTAGTGACTTAGGTTCGCGTTCAGAAGAGCTCTCGTGGGTGAGAGTGAGTGCTAGAGGTGAGGAAAGGTCTAAGGGGTGTTGGAGACAAACCTATACGGGAACTGCTCGTAAGAGTACATAAGACTCGAGGGGTGAGGGGACAAAACCCACTAGAGGGTGGGCCAAGAAGGCCCTCGGACTAGTGAGGTGACGAGGTGTGGAGTGATTCGAGTTTCCTTTTGGGTATGGTGACGAGCGAGAGGCAAAAGGTTTGCCACCTCTGGGGACACTTTGTGTTTGTGCCTGAGCGAGCCGTGAACAACGGGGCATTGAGTGGGCGAAGGGCACTAACGCCAAGCTAAGTGTGTTGCTGAGTGGCTCTTTCACCCGGCGCGGCCTCTGAGTGAGAGCCACGGCGTGCCGACGCTCTTTCACCATCCCGCGGGAGGTGAGAGAGCGGCGTGTTCCTTTGGGTACCAATTGGCCTGCTCCGGTTCTTTTGGCATGCTCCGGTTCTTTTGGCCTGCTCCAGTTCAACGACATGCTCCAGTTCAACGGTTCAACGACGACAGGTGGTAGGAAGGAGGCAGGGCGTGAGCCCGGGAGTGGGAGGGCGCCGGCTTCACAGTCGTGTGTCAGTGCCGGAGTGCACTTGGAGGGAGCGGCGTCGCCGCCTGAGGGCCCCGGCGAGGGTGACGGCTGGCGGGTGCCTGGCTCAGCTTGGTGCCAACCTCTTCGTGGCGGTGGTGTGGATCTGAGGTTCATCGGCACTGAGTTATACCGGAGGTTGGAACTGTTCGTGTATCGGCTTCAGACGGGTGTGCGCCAACACCGGCGAGGCGACGCGGCAGCGGCCCTCAGATTTCTGAGGCCGCGTGGACGCAGCCCCACTTCTGAGCTTGAGGGCCCCGGCGTGGGCGACAGCCAGTGGACGCGCTGGAAAGCGCAGAGGGCGGCTTTGCCCTGGGCGACCTGTGGGCAGCACTGGACGAGCTGGAGGAAGACTTGTTGATCGAGGAGGTCGTGGAGGGGCTGCTGAACGACGTAGACGCATCCAACCAGGAGGGTGAGGAGTGCGATAACGAGAACGCGTACGCATACAGCAGCAGCGAAGCAGAGGACAGCGGAGACGACGAGGACGAGCTCTACTTTTCCCCGCTGCCAACACGCAACCCTAGGCGAGACACTTTGTACGGACACGCGTACTTTGTGGACGACGCAACGAGCGACGACGAGATGGAGCCGCGGAGGGGCAAGGGCTCCAGCGGGAGGTTGTGGGCGGGTCACGAGAAGGCGACCTCAGAGCACACGTTTGAGACGTGGAAGAACTCTACGGACTGTGCCATGCAGAAGGAGCAACAACATGCATTTGACCGCAACAGACCGTTCAACGAGATCCACGAGGTTCACGTGCTGCGGAGCCGCATTCAGCCAAAGTACTCGGAGTCCCTAGAGACAACACTCATCAGCCGGGGCATCAAGTACGAGGACTCGAGGATCGTACGGAGGCTGGAAGGCGCAGAACGGCTCGACTACTACCGCCGGTTGTTGGACGGCATGTGGGAGGAGCTCGTCAACATCACCAAGCAGATCGAGCTGCATTCGGAGCGGTACAACAAGTGCCATCGCTCGCCTGGTGAGACTGTGCGCGATTTCCGCAATCTGTTGCTAACGCACACCAGGGTCAAGAACCTGGTCACCGAGGAGACGACACGCATTGTGGAGATATCGCGCGTCAACGTGGAGTTCATCGAGCGGGCATGGGGCAAGACGCGTTTCAGCCCACGCATCAACTTCGCACAACAACAACTCGTGGACTACACGATGGACACCCAGGTGGACAGGACCTGGGAGATGGCTGAGTGGCTCAACAAGCAGGAGCGCGGCAGCATTCACATGCGCGCTCATTTGCGCGTCCAGAGCGGAGGCGGCAGGCCGGGTTTTGACTACGAGGAGCACAACAACCGCGGTGGCGGTCGCGGCAGCGACAGCCGTGGTTGTGGAGGCAGCCACGGAGAGGGTGGCAACTACCATCGACGTGGAGGTGGAGGAGGTGATCGTAGAGGCGGGCGCACGGAGAGGAGCGCTTACACCCGTGATGGAGATGATGGTGGGCGACAGACGGCCACGAACCCAAGCACCCGCCGCTCAACGGCTATGCTCAAGTCGTCGGCAGCGAGGAGGGCGAGGTGGTGGGGCTGGCAGCAGCCAGCCAGTTGCGCCCACAACGTAAGAGCACGGAGGCTCAACGCCATGGCGTCAACACGGTGCGCATGGAGGACGGGGAGTGTGAGGCCAGGCAGCGGAGGCTGCCTCGCGGCTTCACCACCCCATCGATGGAGATGGCGCAGCAAATGCACAGCCGTACAGAGCTGACGGCGAAGCTCACCAGCGCAGCACAGAGCGTCACGGCGCCACTGATGGAGATCGCCAAGCGGCTGGTCAAGCACGAGCCCGTGGAGGATGGCTGGGAAAAGCATGCTGTCATGCGTGCTCTGGAGAGCAAGCGAGTCTCCATCAGCTTGATGGAGGCTTACCTGCTCGAGCGCAGCGGCGGCGGGATGATGGAGAGCATCTTGGCAACAGCATGGGGCGGCGGTGCCCTGAGTACCGAGCCGATCAGCAGCCACGCTCACTCAGCCAGGACCTCGAGCGGGGAGCGCGCCTTCGAGGCAGCGCTGATGATGGTGGAGGAGGTCGCTGACCAACAAAGCGGCGGCAAGTCTACCGTGGCGGAGAAGACCGCTTGCGGAGAGGCTGAGACTGAACGGTCTTTTGCCATTTACCGGCCAGGTCAACTCGCGAGACAACGCGAGGAGGAGGAAGATCGCAAGCGTGCAAATGCGCAGCGCAATGCCAGCACGGCGGTTGAGGAGGCATCAGTATGTCGCCGCAGCGGCAAGTGGCAACCCGCCACTGACTATTGACGCAGTGCTACTGAAGCATACATGAGGGAGCAAGCACTACGGCTGCCCAAAGGGTCTGAGACCCGACGCTGCCTGGAGCAGCAGGCGGAAGTCGCCAACAAGGGCATTATTGCCCTTCAGCCCACAGGGGGATGAGGCGAAGGAGCAGCCGGAGACGGCTCGGCTTGACACCATCACGTGCGAGTTGCACGCCAACAACACCATGTTGCAGTGCGAGACCATTTCCGACGGCGGCAGCAGCCACACCCGCATGAACGCGTCAGCGATGGAACCAAGCGCGGCGGAGGCCGTGGTGAAGGGCGCTGGCGGGTGGGTAGACGTCGACATGGTGGTGGTGCTCGCCAATGGCAAGGGCTCATGCGAGCAGCAACGACGATTGCGGGATGGCATGGTCTTCACGCTTCGGGACCCCGTCACCTCAATCATGGCAGCCCATCACGCACCGCGCGTGTACGAGAATGGAGGCGAGGCACCGGGCTTGCTGCTCGGTGGACCTATCTACCATCACAGCCCTCGGGCTGCGCCCGGACCCGGCGACCAGAATCTGCACTTTCCGCGCACCCAACCGACCAGCCGGCAGAGTGCCGCTGCTCAGTCAAACGGCGTGGGAGCGGCGGGTCCGCGAGCACCAACCTGTGGTGCGCGTGGAGAGAGCGAGCTACTGCCATGGGGTGGAGCTCGGCGATGATGCGATGGGGGGGGGGGGGGGGGGGGGGGGGGCAGTGACGTGTCTCACAGCCACGCCGCCCACGAACCCTCACGGCGTGACGTGCAAGAGTCCAAGACCTGCGAGCCGGCAGACCTACCGCCTTTACGGGATGTGCAGAGCCTGCAGCGTCACGGGTTGGCGAGGCTGAGCACCCGCGAAGAGGGCATCAGCATGTACGAGCCATGTGGCGGAGGCTACGTTGCCGTGCTGAATGCCATGCTGGCCAACGGTCAGAAGGTGGCCAGATACCGGCATTCGGACATCGACCCGGCAGCCCGCAAGGCCGCTGGGCAGTGTGTTCAAGGAGCTCAGTAGGAGATATCCGGATCTACTACCAGCTAGCGCGATCAAGGGGTGGGACTCGTTCCCACAGGACATCACGGCGATCACAGCGGAGGACGTGAGGCGCCTGCCATACATAGACATACTGGGGTGTGGATGGCCCTGCCCAGGCATGAGCAAAGCCAGCCGCAACGCGCTGGGATTGCGCGACCGGAGGTCACGTTTGCTCTTTCACGTGGCCGCGTTCATCGAGAAGCTCGAGGAGAAGCAGCCCATCGGCGTGGGGTGGCTGCTTGAGAACGTGGATACGAGCGGAGACGAGAGACTATACATCAAGGAGTCTGAGAAATACATCACGAAAATCATCGGGAGAGCGCTCGTGATTGATGAGGCGGGCTGTGGAGCGAATCATCACCGAGTGCGACGATTATGGACGAACATGGGGGACGTGGAGAGACTGAAGTTGGCGTGGGAGAGGCGGGAGGACATGCAGCCGCGACTGCTGTGAGAGGTGCTGCCACCGCACCTACGACCGCATGTCAATCTGCCGACACCACCCAACGGAGTTCGCGTCAACAAACAGCAGGGCAGCCACGCGCGTTGCCAACGATCTTGGCACGACCGGACTCAGATGCCTACTCCGGCGAGGGCGCCGGCATGTTGTTCAACATCAACACGGGCGAGTGGGAACGGCCCACTGTCCACCTGAAGGAGGAGCTTTTCGGTTACGAGCCGAACGTCATTCACGGCATATCGCTGCCGGACCATGAGCGCCTCACAGGCAATGCCATGGGTCTGCACAGCGTCGCGTGGATCGTCGGGCAGCTCTTCGTGGAGCAGCAGCGACTGAGGGACCTGGAGGAGCTGGAGCGCGCACCCCGGGCTGCCCAGACAGCTCAGCGCGCGGAACGAGAGAGACGAGATCAGAGATCCTGAGGGAGAGCATGGAAGCAGCTGTGTCAACAGGCGCTATGCTGCTGACTGCTGATCATTTGGTTGGGCGGCACGTCAATGCACTTCAGCGAGGCGAGTCGTCTCGGCAACACCACGGTGTTAGCCATGTTCGTGGCAGTGATGGTGCGTGCGAGCGCGCGCTACCGCCGCGAGGTGACGGCGACAAGCAGGGCGGGGCGCTGAGCTTTCGGCGCCAACGCCGTGACGGACGGCGGCGGGACTGCGGAACGGAGTAGCGCTGCTGCGTGGGCCAATCGTGGCTACACGCAGGCAAGCATGAATGATCACGTGGAGGATGTTCGCAGCCTGAAGGATCCTGAGAAACACTGGCGGTGCGGGCGCGAGTGCGAGGCTTCACAGCAACGACAGCTTGTGGAGCTCTGCGACAGCTTTTGGGATGACGTGTGGGTATGGTCCGTTAGCGACCTACCGGCCGTCAACCACTGGGAGTTCAGGATACCGACGACCAACACGCAGCCCATCAAGCGACCCAAGTACCGATTGAGCAAGACTGAGTGGGACTTCGTGGACAGCTGGTGCAAGGAGCTGTTGGCAGCTGGGGCGATCCGCGAGAGCCAATCTCCCTACAGCATCCCAGTAGTGTGTCCACCGAAGAAGGACGACGACGGCAGCTGCACCGGGATCCGGGTGTGTTTGGACGCTCGCCCGTTGAACAGTGTCACTGAGTCGTGGGCGTATTGTATGCCCAAGACGGACGAGCTTCTCAGCAAGGTCGCATGCGCGCGCATGTACAACGGGTTTGACGCCAAGTCGGCGTTTCATCAGCTGCCCATCGCAAAGGAGGACAGACACGAGACATCCTTTTGGGGCAGCGACCGGCAGTATGAGTGGTGCCGGATGGCGATGGGCTTCAAGAACGCCAGTCAAGCATGGCAGTGTGTCATGGATGAGGCCCTTGGCGATCTGCCGTTCGTGGCGATTTACGCCGATGACATATGTGTCTTTTCAGGCGCAGCCGAGATGAGCGACGCTGAGGTGTTTCAGCAGCACCTTCAGCATTTGGAGACGGTGTTTCAGAGGCTAGCAAAGGCGGGCATCAAACTGGCGCCCGGCAAGGGGCGCATGGCCGTGAGGCAGATTGCTTTCTTGGGCCATTGGGTCGACGGCGAAGGCGTATTTCCGCAGCACTCCAAGGTGGAGGCTGTGGTGAAGATGCCGCCGCCAACTGACGTTGGGGGGCTTCGGCGCTTCCTCGGCATGGTGGGCTACTGCGGCAAGTTCATCGAGCAAGTTGCAGTCAAGCGCAAGCCGCTGACCAAGCTCACCGGCAAGGTGCCGTGGGAGTGGGGATCGGAGCAGCAACGAGCCTTCGAGCAGATCAAGGCAGACCTGGTTTCAGCTCCCGTGCTGAGAAATTCGGATTGAAGCCGCCCTTTCATCCTGCACACCAATTTTAGCGGAGCTGGATTGGGCGCGGTGCTGGCGCAAGAGGACGACGAAGGACAGGAGTACGTGGTGGAGTTTGCAAGCCGCACCTGCCAAGGCGCGGAGCCAACCTATGCCAGCTATGAGGGTGAGTGTCTTGCCATGTTGTATGGCATGGACAAGTTCAGATACTATCTGTTTGGCAGGCAGTTTGTGGTGGTGACAGAGCATCGGCCTTTGGAATGGCTGATGAACACCGCTCAGCTTCGTGGGAAGTTGGCGCGGTGGGCGATGAGGCTCAGCGAGTACGACTTCGTGGTTCGCTATCGGAAGGGCGTTCACCACGTCAACGCAGATTGTCTGAGTCGGGGGCCCGTGGAGGGCGACCCAACGGAGCTGGATGGGCGCGGTGAGTTTTCACCGGAGAGCACCGTGCGACATGCGGCAGCCTTTTGGTGCGCAACGGCTCAGAGCAGCCGGCAGCCAGAGCTGTCAGCATGGGCGCGACGCCGCGTGCTGGACACCGCCCATGAGGGCACGGCCGACGGCGACTTGGTGGCGGTTACCGGCGAGCTCACGGCGGGACCGCGGAGAGGCGATCCGTGGATGGACGCGGAGGCGAAGGCGGAGCTGCAGGCGGGCAACGTCAACATGCCGCAACCTTATGCCCGCTATACATGGAGAAACAACATCTTGTGGTATTTACACAAGGGCGGCACGCACCGCGAGGTACCGCAACCCAGTGAGCGAGACACCGTGATTATGGATGTGCATGTCAAGATGGGCCATTTGGGGCGGGATCGGCTGCGCAGTGTTATCGCCGCTTCATATTTCTGGCCAGGGATGGTGGAGGATGTAGCCCGAGTCAAGAAGGCGTGTCCGGACTGCGATCGGCTGCAACATCGACCCGGCGGCACCAGCAAACCCGCACGCACCGGCCGCCCATTGAGCTGGTGGCAGCGCCCCACGCGGGAATGCGAGCATGCGACGGCACGGACATATGTGCTGTCCAATTTGGACAGATTTGAGTTACACCGGAAGGGCGATTTGTAAAAAATGGCCGTGGGCGCAAATAAGACTGCACCCATTGGGTGCAAATAACACCACCAATTATTATTATCACTATTATGAGTGTAATTATTTTTAATAGTATTAGTAGGCGGTATAGCGGCCATGTGCCTCGAAATGTGTCTAGATTGTTGCTAAGGAGTCATTAGCTATAAACGTGTTGCCAACAGGTGAGAAAATTCTCTATATTGAGAGATGTTGAGTAGTAGGTGCACATGCATATATAGGGATGCCAGATGAGCAACGAGCGGTGCAGTGATATTCATGGCGCATCATAGTGCATAGAGTTACCATAGCTCGTCCTTATTTTGGTACGCATATTGCATCCACACAGAGCGAGTTGCCTCAGCGCTCGTCCTCCCTCCTTTGGGTACGCGCGTACCAAAACGCGCGCTGCGCGTACCAAAAGCTGGCATTTTCAGACGCATCACCGCCGGTCTTATTTTTTTTAAAGCAGTAAAGCTGAATTCAGGTGTCTAGCTGCGTACAGCTACATCCACGGTATGAAAACCCTCGTGATATTTATATTATTGCTATATATATTATTTTGTATGAAATAAATATATTGTTGAAAAATGATCCTACGACTATAGGGATACTGCTACGACTATAGGGATACTTCCTCAACGATGCTCATGGGTCGGACAGCTACGCCGCGGAGATGCGCGAGGCGTGGGGCCGCCTCCAAGCGGCTACTGCTGGCCATCTCGGCGACGCAGATGCACGCCAGATAGAGCGGGAAGTGGAGGCTGCGTCGGGCTCGCAAAAGGAGCTGACGGCATTTCTAGACCAGGCCAACAACTCTCGCTCGGCTTCGAAATGAGGTGTGCGCTCTCCCTGCCACATGTAGGGAACGGATCTTGTTCAACCAGCTCGACGCGGCGTCAGACATGTGGACAGTGGCCATCCCCACCGCGCGGACAGCCATGACTCCGCATGAGCTGCGGGAGGTCGCTGCCGGGTACTTCTTTCTGCCTAGCCCGTGCTTGGCCCCGGTGGTTGGGTGCCAGATTATTCTGCCCTCGACGGAGCACAACCCCGTCATTGTTGATCTATACGGCGACGCGCTCATGAACCTCCCGGCGCCTGGAGACGCTCACTGGCGTGTACAGCACGACGCTATCGCAGATGCCTTCCGCGATCACTGTGTTCACGACCTAGGTATCGCGGTACGGCGGGAGGTGGATGACTTGTTCCAGCAGGCAGTGCCTCTCGGCAACACCGTACCCCGGGATGAACTCAAGGACCTAGTGCCGGACGCAGAGCTCTCCCTTCCGGCGTTCAACGTCGTGACCGGGAGCTATGATCCCCGGAGCTTGAAGTCCACGCTGCTAGAGTTCAAGACTATGCGGTACGGGGTCAAGTACACTTTAGTGCCCCGGGCCACAGCTGTGGATCGGTTTGAGTGCTCCCTGTTGGGCGACATACAACGGGGGTTGGCTGCGCGGGACGCGGCGTGGCACAACACAGAGCCCGGACACAAGGGTCCTCTTCGAGACATCCTGGATATGTCGGAGTACACGGGCACGGTCTTCGGCACAGTGGGTGAGGTGAGCAAGGGGGTGCACCGCACAGTGCGTGGTATCGCATGCTTGGCTGCGGACCGGGGTGCCCTCTCATCGCGGGGCACTCGGTGCATCACCCGGGCTCACCAGGAGGCCTTGCTCGCAAGAGATTTCCTCGGGGTCCTGAGCTTGGTGGCCGCTCGAGAGCGTGCTCGCTGCCTCATCAGACGGCGCAGATTCGTCTCCCATCCCGTTGCTGAAGCTGCACAGCACGTCCGAGGATCACCCACACACACACGTGCTCGCGTGGCCCGGACTCTGAACCGTGTGCGCATCACTCATCCATCCCGCCTTATGCGGGATGCGGGCCGCTTTTAGGCGGCTTGCTGTGTTGATTTTCTAATTCTAGGGATACTGCTACTGCTACTGAATTGCTGATGATGCGCTAGCTGATGTCCGGGGGCGGGGGAAAAAATTGCCTCAGACTGCGCCGTCAAAACGTCAAGACCTTAGGCAGCTAGATACCGGCGGGTACTTCCAGCCTTCCAGGCAGGGACTCATCCTTGCAGGTACCCGGAATCGCTCCTGGTGAAATACGGATTGCGCCCCCCGCCACTAGCCGCTACCTCCGCAGCGCCGTGGAGCAGGCATCGCTAGTATGGATCAGGTGTTTCGCTCTGCCGCGGGTGCTACCGAGAACGGGCGGCGGTCGACGCTGGCCTATGATGGCCATGGCAGGGTGTTCACCGTCGGGGAGGATGGCCTATTGCGCAGCGCGAATGTTAGAAGCGACTTCCTTGTGGGGGCTGCGGCAAGACCACGCGCTCCATCAAAGTCAGGTGGGGGGTTCGGTTCATCTGGGGTGCGTCAGCTTAGCGTGGGCATGTCGTGTTCTCACCCGTTTTCAGGGAAGACAGCCTCTCACAGTAAACGCTGATGCTTTTGCCACCAGGTACTGGTCTCCCGCTGCGAGTTTTGAAGCCCTCACCCCCACTGGGTTTGATCCCTCTGCAGGTACGAGCTACCATGTGTCTTGTTTGCCCATGTACGTCTTCCTGACTGTGTGTAGACGCAATGCTAATGGTAGCTCGTCTGCTGTGGTCACCGGTTCCAGATGAGCTTCAGCCGGGGTGGACAGTTCGCTGTCATCACCGGCCGAAAATGGATCAATGTTGAACTTTCGGGGATTGCAGTGATTGACGTGATAGAGACATCCACCACCGCTGGATCCGTGGATGAGGTTGGCAGGCTGCTGGTATTGGGAGCAGAGCTCTTTGATTCGAGGCCGGGGCTTCAAATATTACAGGTGCGCTGCCCGTCCACCTCCCCCCCCCCCCCCCCCCCCCCCCAACATGAAGCCACAACATCATTATAGATATTTTGTGAGCTATCTTGATGCCGCAGCATGAGCTTGTTGCACTGTTCTGGCGCCCTCCATCTCTCCCTGCTGCTCACTGCTATGATTCTCATAATCATCCGTTGGTGTAGGTTGCCTGGCATCCCAGCAGCGACCATCACGTTGGCGTGCTCACCAGCGACAACATCTGGCGGATTTTCAGCTTGCACGAACCATCGTATCCCGAGCAGACATTTGAGCTGGGTGGCCTACAACAAGTAACACGGGAGCGAGTTTTGGGCATGTCCACCATGAAGGGAGAGAAGGCTGTGACATTTGCGTTCGGGCCGCCAGTGGACAGCTGGGAGAGATTCACAGTGTTCTTCATGACGCTCAGCGGTGAGGTTGGCACCTTGCGTTTGGTTACTAGCTAGTCTCGTGAGCGCAGCGCATGCAATTCTGATCCCCGACCCTCTGCCTGTTGTGCGCCATGATCGGAACCGGGCACAGGCAGTATATACATCCTCTGCCCCGTGGCGCCATTTGGGTGCAGATTCCACCTTGCTGCAGGCGCGCAGCCATTTCCAGCGGGCCGGCATGAGCTGCATACAGATATACAAACGAGCGAGGCTTGGCTGGAGCAAGCACTGGGAGTGCAGGAATCGCTGACACATGGGCATGACTATGTCGAGATTAAACCCCACGCATTGGAGGATCATTGCCCTGCTCTCCAGGTGCGCTGCCCTATGCATGTCCTGCCCCATGCATGTCCCTACATTTGCGTATGAAGGCATTGGTGAGCCTCAGACAGCAGAGGAGGTGCGACGCCATCGACCTCCTTGTGCATTTCATACCCTCAATGAGGGCATGCAGCCAATGCAGCTCTGTGGAACTCCGCACCCTCTGTAACGCCCCTCTGGCGTGGTTACATGCAAATGTATTGCCTCCGACCCCTTCCCCCTCCCCCCCTCCCCCTTCATACGTGACATGGACTGACTGTTGTCTGCGTCGACGGTTGGTGCATCGATGTTGCCGGCAGGGCCCGCTTGCGCTGCATCTGCAAAGCAGCTCTCCACCGCAGGCGACGGCAGGCAACATGCAATCTCTAGCAGTTCTTCATTGGGAAGCCACTGTGCAGCTTCGCAACCCGCAGGGGGCTGACACTGCAGGTGGTTCACCCCCTTCGTTTTGTGTTGCGGTCGTAACTGCTGGGCTCAGCGGAAAGATCAGTGTTGCCTTGATGGAGGGCAACATTGTACCAGCATGGAAGAAGGCTGATTCAACGATATGGCACGACGCATACGGGAGTGTAATTGCCGCACGAATAGTGGTACATTACCCAACTGTCTCCGTGTCCCCCAAGCAGCATGTTGCCTGATGAGCTTGTCTGCTTCAGGCACCTCACAGCTGCCCCTCAAAACGTTTTATCCCTTGTCAGGCACAGTCAGCTACGTCGTCGGAAGCCACTCCAACGCTGTCGCTGTTCGACGAAATCCATATAAATGTAAGTCCCAGGGGGTATGTGGCATGTCAATCCTGAGCTCGTTGCGTTGTCGCAGTGTTCTTATTGAGAATTATGATTCGGTTTCCAGGTCTGCGATCGCGCTGGCGTGCCAGGGCCAGATAGCGACAGTGAGGATGACGACCATGATGCTGCCGCTCTGTTGGATGTGGTGCGCACACTCGCACTCTGCTTGGTGGCTGTGCTACTGGACCTGTTGGAATATCCGGAAACAGCAAGAATTCAGGTAGTTGATGGTACTGCAACTGTACATGTCCGACAGGTGAGGGACCCGGTGTCCAGCGACCGATGCTATATCATTCATGGGCATGGCGCCATCGGGATCTCGCTTCCATGGCTCCCTGTGCTTGGTGGATTTTTGGCACATGCTGCCAACGACAATCAAGTTGCCCCTCCTAGCCTGCCGTCTACAATTGCGCTGGATCTCGCTGGTGAATGGGGGAAGGATGGAATCATAGGTGCACGCACTGAAGTATTACCACCTCTGCTGGTTCCATGGAACCGGGTTGAATGTGATGTGCAGCACTTTCTATCCAGCATCGAGATACTAAGCTACAGTCCGGTGTGCTAGGTGGCTGCCTGATTGGAAATGCCGCCACCGGCAGTCTGCTTGCACTGGTCAAGGCCACTGGCACAGGCCAACTGCTGTCAACGCACGAACTCTATGAACAGGTGCGCACCCCGGATTGCGCCAGTGCCTTGTTTGCGCAAATATGCAGTCAAGGCGGCATGCCATGACAAATTCTGACACATGGGACGTGTCAAACCGCCAGGAGAGCCTGGCAACAACCCCGCCACATGCTCAGCAGCCAATGCGCTCACCTGAGTTTTCCTCAAAGCAATCACCTCAGGAGGTTGAAAAGAATGCTGCAAGCACTGCTTGTCTTAGAGCTGATGCGGCGCTTGCGTCGCAATACGCGTGGTTGCTCGCTGGCCCCAACACACAGGTTTCTGTGGTCAAGTCCCCAGGTAGCAGCCTCTGAAGTGACGGCGCATCCGCGTCCCTCTTTTTTTCCTTCTATCACTGTACTAACTCGGATCTCTGCATAGGTAAATCCTGCTCTGACATTGAGGGGCAGCGGGATCTTCATGCCGCTATTTCCCAGTTGCATAAGAAGTATGTGGAGTACATCACCCAAGCTCACCAGTTTGTCACACAGAAGGTTGCGCCAAGTCGCCATGTTCATGATGCGCATATTCAGTATAAAAGCCGACAGGCACACGGACTCCGACTAAATGTCCGCACGTGCAGGTGGCTGAAATACGGGAGGAGGGACAGCGCCAAGCGGCACAGGAGTGTAAGCTCCGGCACCAGCAGTGTGACGCTGCCGCCAGGAGAAGCCTGCTGGCGCAACGGATTGAGCGTGCAACCAAGTTCAACGCGAATTTGCATAGTCGCTACAACTTGCTTTCTATGCTGGATTCTTCTCGTCCCCGCCCAATGTCTTTCAAGGTTCGAGTCACTGTGTCAGACGACTCGCTATTGAAATGTTTGCCCTAAACGGACATCTTGTTGCGGGGCACTGCACCCAGTTGGGGGCACCTGATGATGACGGCAACGTCCTGGCCTCTGCCTTGCAGGAGCAAGCGTTTATGCAGGAGCTCCCCATCCAGGAGGAGAAGCTCCAACACTGGCAGGAGCAAGTGAAGGTGATGTCTTGCCCAGGTCCACTGGGGGTTCATGTGTGCTGACACATCTGCGAGCAGCCATACTGGAAGTGGCTTACACTCGATTCCACATCTGCAGACCCTGTCAATCCGAACAAGGAAGGCTATGTCCGGGCCCTCCGTCACAGCGCGTACTTTGCCACAGTCCCAAGTGCACAGAATCAAGGTGCGCCATGCCCTAATTGTAGGCATATATGTCAGATGCATATTTTGATGTGTCGTGGTAACAGCAGGAGTAGACTAGTCCTGATAATAGGAAACCCATGACTTGTATGGGTATGCGTCGCAGGCTGAGCTGGAGACACTGAGCAGCTCGATTGCAACCATTATGGCGCAAGTGGAGGAAGGGGAGGATGCCTTTGAGAGATTGAAGCTTGGATTATAGCCACTCAACACAAGCCGTAGTCTGCAGGACATCCGATCAGTTGAACGGCTGTCGTGTACAGGGTTTTTACAGAGGCATCCAGCCAGCAGCTAATGACTCCAAGGGCAAAACGCGGTCTCCAAGCATTTGTCGGCGAACCAGGTGAATACATCAGGTGTCACCTACTTCAATGCTGCACGCCACCAGGATCTGTACGAGGTTGTCCCTAAGCCTGGCCAGCCTTTGAGGACAGAATGATGCCAACTGCGGGCATAATTATGCAGAAGTTAGTGCATCCTCAAAATATTGTGTCCGATAGTGATAAAAATGCCCGAGGCAGTGGCGCACCAATCAGTCCGTACAGGGCCAAAGCCTCAGCAAAAATGAGGATGAGGATCATTCCAACGAATAGCTTCGGCTGCTGAGCATTCGCCCTGCAGAACACCAGAGCACAATATGTCATCGAGGCAACGATTGGCACCCTGACGGTGTACATCAGATGTGCAGCCTCGAGTTACATCAGTAACACCTGCACGGTTCGTACCTCACACCAGCATCACCGACAATTCCAATCGCCATACCGGCGGCCAGGCCAGCGAGACCGCAGGACAGACCAGAGGCAAGGTGGGCGTATCCGTCAAAGAGCGTGTAGTTGCTGTTGACTGCAAAACAGGCACAAAAAAGGTCAGCCAGTGCACAGTTTGCTGGGATCAACCGACAGGCTCGATCACAAGAAATAGTGTTTTGCAGGTAGGAGGGAAACTTACTTCCGGTGGAGATAATGACAGCAATGATGAGTCCGTAGATGCCGAGCACACCAGCCATAACCACAGGCACAATCGACTTCATCACGAGCTCGGGGCGCATTACTCCCATTGATGCAATGCCAACTCCAGACTTGGCTGTGCCATACGCAGCGCCCATGCCTGTTGAAGACTGTGCAAGTCAGACTATGAGGCAGAAGTGGCGCGACATATGGGCAGTCTACACTACCCACGGTCTTCCCAGAAGGGTCGGTGCCCGCGCACATCTAGCAGGTTTCTGATCACAAAGAAGCTGTTGGCGGGGGCGGGGCAGGCTGCCCTACAATAGACGTTTGCGTGAGGTCCTATAACGTACACAGGTTCAGCAGCGGTTGACCTTGCCTCATCCTGGCGCGCTGTTACCGTGCTGGGCAGTGAACGCGACAAAGTGGGCGCGATGCGACGGCGGTGTATGTTGAGTTTGTCCGGCGGCCCTCACAGCCTCAGAACGCGATCCAGTATATCTGACGGGGGTGCTGTGTGCCAACTACCAGAGATGCAAGACGTTTGCCCAAACATGCCCAATCCTTAAGAAGCTTCGCACAACCTCAGACACCGTGACGGGACCAGCACTGGAGGCAAGGGGGGGGGGGGGGGGGGGGGGGGGGGGACTAGGGTTATGGCTCCCAGGGGGGCTGGCGGAAAACGGACTCACAGGCGAAAACCAGGGCAGAGGCGGCGCCCATGAAGCCAAAGAAGGGCGCCACGGGGTCGCCGCTCTCGGTTGCCTGGAGAAGAGTGCGTGTCGCGTCCATGGCTGCTATCTTTGATTCGCGAGGGGGTGGGGTGTGTTGCGTTTGGAACTGTATCCGAGGGTTCGGGGCGTGGGGCAGTGATGTGAGGATCTGGCAGCAGCAGAGGCTCGGTTGCAGTAGTATGATTACACGGTGCCCGGATTGCTGCCGCCCAAACGGCCGTCGTAGAGACTACGCTGCAAGGGTTTTACTGGTACCAGTCCTGTCCCGGGGGCGGAAAAAAAGTTTGATTACACGGTGCAGTAGTATACGAGCAGGTAGAGCTACAGGTACAGGTGTGAATTACAAAAAGGACAGTTCCCCAGAATTAGAAAAGGTATAGTAATACAGGTATAGTGATGGCGGCGAGCATCATGCACCTTCTCATGTTCCTGCTTCCACCCCGCAGTCGATGTAGAGGACCTTTCTGATTGCCTTTTATTTTGGTGATTTCCGATATCGCCTTCTGCTGCTAGCTCATGTAATTATATAGCATCATGCACTGCGAGTCTGCGCGCGCCAGGGGTCGGGTGACGCAATCAAGTAAGGCCAGTAAGAATTGTTAGTGTGTTTTAGGTACCCCCCCCCCCCCCCCGCCCTCTAATCTGACCCCCCCCCCCCCCCCCCCCCCCCCCCGCCCAAAAAAGTTTTGTAGCTGGCTGATGTACTGTTTAAAGTACTATCGACATCAGTATCCGGGGGAAAAATGCTGCAATTGTCCATATATTGTGTAGGGGGCAGCTGCCACACACGTAGGTGTGCATTCCAATAAGGCATAAGGGCAGCATTCAGAGCACAAACCACACGATTAATATTGGTGTTCTATGAATGTCCCTGCCCCTTCTGGCGTGTGCCCACCATAGAAATGGTCATATATTTGTTGTGAGTGTTGGTTGCTACTGCATGTTGCATGTCTAGATGGCGTTGCGCCTCCTTTCCCGCTCCAGTTGTTGCAGCTTGCTCTTGCCATTAGTTGCATATCCTTTGCAGTGATGCATCTCTTTGTTGTCCACGCATGTCTGGCACATAGGCAGCAAATTCCTCAGGATGAGTGATAGTTGTTTGTCAATGAAGGCGCCATCTTTGTCTTGGGATGTGCCAACGCAACTGACACATAGCATATGATCTAGGTCGATCTCTGCGTCGTCACCATAGGTCATGTGCTGCTTGTTTGCGCTGATGTAGAACCCTGACTCCACAGCTTGGTCACAAGTGAGTGTGTCGTCGCACAGAAATGCAAAGTGCGTGGGGTAGTCTAGATCAAGGGGTTGCATGCCACAAACATATGTGGTTGATGCCATGGCATCCTGCAGGGCCTGATTGGCCAACACCCTGCAAGTAGCATGACATATATTCAATACACCGGTGTAATATCCAGAATGTACATACATTCACCAAATGTGTCAAGCGAGATGTGTACAACACACCAACCTGCTGGCAGCTAGCTCTGCTTGGGTATATGGTTCGGCTGGCTTCATGTTGATTGGCGCCTTGGTGGAGTAGACGCATCTCGGCTTCCTGCAGTCTGTCTCGTTGCAAAGCACCTGCCCCCTGATGTTTGCTGAAGTTTTTCCGGTTGGGGATGAAATGAATATTGGATAGTAGCATTTCACTCGCTACATGCGCTGCCCAGTCGTCGAAACGGGGTCCGCCTAACCGTGTTTAACGACTACCAGGCGCGAGTAGTCGCCTGTATATATCGCGCCTATCGTTAGGCGTCACAGTACTTTAAACTTGGCGGTAAGGATGAGTACGGCAGCGGAGCCCTGCATCAAAGTACTATAGCGAGTAGCGGGTACTCGGTAGTCACGAGTGCACAAAGTACGACACGAGTACACGAGTCACTGTACTTTACGGGAATCGCCGCCCTTCATATCTGCTATAGGCGCGCGCCTCCTCACGAGTACGCGCGGAAGATACCCGCGTGATGACGAGTGATGATGACGAGCAGGCGGGGCAGTATGGTACTGATCGATACACAACAAAGGCTGCAAAAATGCATTACACGGTAGTCACGGTTGGTTTTGTGATTTAATAAAGGTGAGGTGCCAGGCTGGATCAGCGGCCAATGAGCGTCGAGCTTCGGGATGCGGTTAAGCGGACATAGGCGCGCCTACTCCTAGCTGTCAAATTTAACGTCAAGGCACCGGACATTTTCGGATTTATGGCGGAGGGGTCGGCAACTGCATAAAGTATTAGGGAAATACTAGAAATTTAATTACAATGGGTCTTCTACCGCCCCCGGCCCGTGCCCGACCCCCCCGGGCCTGCGGCCGGCTTGCTCCGCTGCCGCCGGCCTCTTCCTGGCGCCGGCATGTGGTGTTATGCCCGCTGTCGGCTCGGGTGCTGACTGCCCCTTGTTGCCCGCAGATACTTCTGCGGGCATGCTATTCATGGCAGCTGCTGCCATCTGCTGCGCCCCGCGGCTAAGGAGCTTGTTTGACGGGGCTAGCATGATGCCGCCGCGCGCTCCCGTTGCGCTTGCTTCCTCTGGCGTCCAGCTTGCATCCTCGCAGTAGCGTCCCGAAGCGCCGGGGATCTAGCCGCACGGGGAACATGAGCTCGTCGAGCGAGCGGGGGAGGGGGGCTGCAGCCGGTAGACAGGTCTTGCACCGGAGCGCCGTTCTGGTCGATTCCGGACTGCGGTAGTGATGAAAAAAAAACACTAAGTCGCCGACACTCGGGCAGCGACAACATCAGCAGCTACACGATGAGCAGGTAAACCGGCCGGCAAGCGCACCTTTGCACTGGGGATGCAAAGAACCCTTGCTGCATGCGTCGGCTTCATCGATTTAAGCAAGGCAGCTTGCTCCTCCTCCACGGTCAATTAGGGTAGGCAGACGGGCCGTTCAGCTTGACCAGTCAAAAACGCTCGACGTGTCATCGGCGCTTACAACCGTGAGGTAGTAGCGCAGGGGCGGGCCGCGCGGGACAGGCGGGGGCTCGCGTGCTCCTCTCGGCAGCATGATATCTTCCCACGACGCGTCATCCGTCCCGGCAGCGGCATGGAAGGTGCTGACGGAGGCCATGGTGGCACGGGGGGCGAGCATGGCTATCTGCACTTCATGCGAAGCGGTCAGCATAAATAGGCGAAGCAGCGAGCGAGGAAGTGCCGAAGAGTGAAAGTGCGCGCGCGGCTGGTGGCTAATCACGTACTTTATATCATTGAATCAGTCTCGAGTAGTAATGGTACCTCGGTACCCGGGGCGTCACCATAATATTATCAATGACACTACGATGCATCTGTTGTTGTATGTAATCATTGATATGCAGTTTTATCGGGCGGGTTCTGAGTTTGTTGGCAACTCGAGTCTCGAGACGAGCATGCACGATGCCTCATCATGTGCGCGGCGGCGTAGATTCGTCTGTCACCCCATTGCCGCAATTGCACAAAGCGGCAATGGATCACGACCCTCGCACACTCGTGCACGGGTGGCCCGGATTTCATCCGGGCGCGCATCACTCATCCGTCCCGCCTCGCCCGGGTTGCAGGCCACTTTTTAAAACAATACGCAGCTTGTGTTGATATCCTAGTAGTACCGCTTTTATCGGTGCCGGGTCGTTTCACATTAATCTTACTGCTGAACAGATTACATGCATATCAACATACATACCACAAATGACATGAAATTCACAAAAGTACATATGTGTATAACGGCAAAGACAAATGCAAACTTTTGTGTCAACATCGGTTGACAATATCTGCTCGCGACGATACTGCAGTACACCGCGGCATCCATGCGTAACATTGACCCATGTTGTCAGTATCAGAAAAATATGTTGTGAATGTCGGAGTGAAGCAGGCATGTGCAAGCATAATGCAGATTGGCCATTGTTCGTAAGATAGTATTGCTTAACATTGCATTTGGAAACCCCAGACCTAACCGACGCCTTTATGTATCATGCGCCTGCCATACTACGCAATTGCTCCCGCAACATATGGATATGCTCAATTCACACACGCCACGGTTGCTGCGTATATGCTACTACTGCATGGCATCAACACCGCCATCATCCTCATCGAGGGCGGCGATGTCGTAGGCATGGGAGTGCTTCAAGTAGGAGCACCACCCGTGCCGGGCTGCACTATCAGCATCAGCGCAAAGTGCAGGAAAGCAACAACAACATGTAAGATGCTTCAGGAATAATATATAACACAGGTGGCCCATCACCTGATCATCTGCCTCGGCACAGCGTCACCAGCGGCCCTTTGCCGCCGCCCCCTGCCGGCAATGCTGGTTGCCTCTGTCCATGTATATGTGACAAGTCTGCCATGCACAATCCTGGGCGGGAAGACAAAGTCCTACTGGAAGACAGTGTTGATCGGGCCCTCCCACAGTCCAGTGCTCATAGGCGTTGATAGCACGCATCTCCAACTGCAAACACAACGGGAGGCGAAGTCCTCGCGCCGTTTTCGAGGTGGCGCTCAGCGACAACGAAATAAGTTACCTTGACATACAAGCTACGGGCAGCTACGGAGGTATTCTTCGCAGCCTTCATGGACATCGCGGCAACAAAGGACATCACTCCGTGCATGAAGTTGCATGACGGCAATTTCACTGCGATCACGACTGCAGGATGCTTTCGGCTCAGACCAACTAGGACAGCGGACGCTCGACCTGCTCTCCAGCTCCCTCACCGCTCAAACACTCAAGAGCTACGCCGGCAAACTGTCTCAGTTCGCGGAGTTCTGCCACGACTCCGAGAACATCAGCCCACTGGAGGCGACCACTGCTATTGTCGTCCGAGAACTGCATGGCAACCTTGACGCACTGAGTGCTCAGTGCATGGAGCACTGCAAACATGGAGATCAAGGAGGGCTTCCGCAACGGCAGCAACCAACAGCCCCAGCACATGCTCAAGTCCGGCAAGGTGATGCTCTCCAGGACTGGCCAAGTCACGACGCGCAGCACCTTGATCGCGCACCACCGTGACATGCATGGACCAGCCCATCGTGCACAGCCCCACCTGCCCAAGGCAAAGGCGTGTGCCGTGAAGGCAGAGATGGCAGAGAAAGCGGCGACGAAGCGAAGAAAGATGTGAATGCATTAATTACATCTAGTGAGCGTGTCCCTTCCCCTTCTCGCCCCTACTGGATTTGGCATAGACAACCATGTCACATGAGCGGCAGGTGCTCGGCTCACCGCTGCCCTCAGCCCCCCTCACCGATGTTGAACGCCTCGCCTCCCGCCTCCATCGTTGCTTCGCGCCCCGCCCTCCTCTGCATGAAGTACTTCTTTTCATATGGACCGCACTTTACCGCATCCCAGCTGTCAATGCTGTCGTAGCTTTCAGGACTGCGCCGATGTGCGGGGCGCTAAATAGTCGCCTTCGCTGGTGTTGTCTGAGATACCCGCTCACTGCTCTCGCTCCATGCGCTCCTGCCACTCCGTAGCGCGCAGCTTCCGAGCGCGCTCACCCAGCTCACGCGCACGCTCTAAGCACACAGTTCGGTGCGCCTACTGTTCCAGCTTGTCTGCCTCGCTCTTGCCTGGCAGCGCCTCCCACCGAAATACATAGCCACCCGTCTCTATGGGAAGCGGTGTCGGGATTGGTGCGCTGAATCCCAGCCCATCACATCGCGCAGAGCATCGCTATCGTCCATCGGGTGCATAAAATGCGCCTTGCACAGCGCATGCAGCTCGCGCATTGCGTATACTTTGGGATCATCGAAGGCAGTGAGGAACGGCCATGCCTTTGGATCACTTGGGCCCACTGAGTAGCCAGTTGGCAGCTCCATGTGGTGGCCGTGGCCGTTCATGCGGTTGTACATCGCCTCGGTCACCGCCGAGACCAACGCCTCCTCGCCTACCACTGGTAGGCCGTCTACTGTGGTGGACTTGCCACACTTCCGGCAGAATTCGGAGGCGGCGGGCCAGTGGCCGAAACGGCCAGAACGCACCGAGCGCAGTTCTCGCGTCGCGCCATATCGTTGGGGCGGTGCGTCGGAGCGAAGGGTTTTCAGCCTCCAACCCGCTGTAGCATCAACGGACGATGAGGAACTCAAAATCCGCCACGGCAACGACCTCAGCTTCCCCTCCCTCTAGCGATATCGGGTGCGTGTCGGGTGGGATCGGTGCGTTCTGGCCACGCGGCCACGCGAAACCCGGCTTCCTCTAGGTGTGACAAATCGCAGCTGCACTACACGTACGCCGCGTCGAAGCCCATATCTGTCTCGTCTTGCGCCTCCGCTAGGGAAGTGAATACGTACAACCCTTGCGCAGCCTGGTTGGCGGTGCTGCTTGCCTCGCGAAGGCGGGCGGTGGTCAAGGGGCCGGTCAGCTTGACCCCGTCAGAAACATTCGACGAGCGGTCGGCGCTGACGGTCGTGAGGTAGTAGCGCAGGGGCGGCCGCGCGGGGCGGGCGGGGGCTCGGGCGACCCACTCTGCGGCATGAAGCCTTTCCACGAGGCGTCATCCGGGCCGGCAGCGTTATGGAAGGTGCTGGCGGAGGCCATGGTGGCAGGGGGGCAAGCATGGCGATTTGCTGTTCATGCGAGGCGGTCATTATGCGATGCGAGTGCGCGGCTGTCCGCGCTTGGTTCAGCGGTGAGCGGCGGTGACCGTCAGGCGACCCCGTACTTCATGAGCGTGCAGGGATGTGCATCGATGTATGTGCATGGATGTGCAACGGATGTCCAGCGGATGTGCAAGGATGTGCAGCGATGTGCACAGCGATGTGCAGCGGATGTGCATGGATGTGCATGGATGTGCAGGGAGTACGTGCAGCCGGTACTCGCGCCGCGTCAGCTTCTGGCCGACTAGCTAGCGCCGAGCGCCCTCGCGTGCCCGTGTAGCGAGTACTCGAGGGGCGAAAAGTGCGCAAGGGACTCATATCACGTACCGTTAGCGTACGGGTACTGCCATGGCAGTCATGGCTCGGCGCGGGTACTCGCGACCACCGCCGGATAGGCGGAGATAAGCTGACTGTAAGCGGATATAGGCGAGGGTTAGGCGCGGGTGATACGGAATGTAGTAATCGTACAGTAAAATTGAGTACGGATACAGTACAAGTACCGTGTTAAGCGCGGTTAGGCGAACCCCGTTTCGACGAGTGCCTGCTGAACACGGCTGGCAGGAGCGCTTTGTCCTATTCGACCAGTGGTGGGAGTGGCTGCCGGCTGACCTCCAGGGGCACAAGTAGAAGCACTACCAGCAGGCGGTGGTGCCCTCCGAGGTGCGTGCCCGCCTGGTGTTAGTGCGGGCAGCCTTGCTGGGCTGGTGCTCCTCGGTGAAGGGCTGCGACAGGGACTCCATGAGGTACCTTGGCGGTATGCCTAGTATATACAGACATGGTATCAGAGGCTGGCGACGTGAGGTAGGCGTGATTGTAAGAGACTGTTAGGTATTTGCGCACGGGCTGACAGCAGCATGCCGGCCTAGCCGCGCCGGAGGCGGTGCCGGCGGCGGCGGTGCTGGTGAGGGTTGTGCGGTGCGTACCCGTACGGTACGGCGGTTAATAGGTGGAGCCGGTAAGCAAAGCGGAAAGTACAAGCATCAAAACTTTGGGCCCGACAGGGCCAGCTACCAAATCCCCCCCCCCCCCCCCTCCTGCTTTGAGCGAGATATGGCACCTAAAACGCACTAACAATTCCTACTGGCCTAATCCTAAATTCACAACGAATGTGAGATTTCACAAGGAACGGATGGTTTGCCGAAGAATGCCAGGTCTGGTTACAGGTTGTGAAAATCAGGAATTTGCAGGCATACAAATCCACAGCCATGGGGGGTTTGGCGGGCTGTGATGCGCTCGATGGAGCGTGCCACAGCAAAGGAGAGTGACCGGTCGGTCCACCGTGAAGGCAGGTAGTGGCCCTGACCGGCCCCCGCAATCGTGCGCGCGCACACGCGCGCTACGGGCGCCGTGCTAGGGCTTTCTCGTACAGGTAGAGAAACCCGATAAACTAGTTTAGAACATTTCACAAGGAACGTCTGTTTTGCCGACTAAAAAATGCCGGGCGCAGCAGGCCACGGGCGGGGGTCACGGGCGGGAATGTTGAAGGCGACGACAGGCCAGCGGGGTGCACCCAAGGGAAGGCCGTCGCCAGTACGGCCAGGAATGAAGAGGTCGTGGCGCGGCTTCTAAGAGCGCAGGTCAGAGCACATCTCCGAGAGGAGCTGGTACCAAGCTTTGTCAGGCCAGTAGGGAACAATGACGATGGCTGGGGCACCGCTGGACTCCAGTTGGAGACAAGATCGCCGATGAGGTTCCATGGAGCGTTACACCTGTTACGTTCGTAACGCCACGCAGCGTCGGAGAGGCGCATGGCGTCGACGGTCTCGCACCGCGGATCACGCCAACGGGCGTTGTAGCGGGGTAGGAGGGCGTTTTCAGCCGTAGCGAAGCGGTCGATGGTGCAGGCGCCCCATTTAGCAGTGAGCGAGGCGAATCGACGAGGGTTGAACTGCCAGTCGTCGCAGTCAACCTCGCGACTAAGGCGGTCAGCCCAGATATTCGCCGCAGAACGGATGTAGCGCACGGAAAGGGTAATGCCGTGCGTGTCTATGAGGTATCATGTTTTGCGTAGCTCAGCCATGAGGCGCGGAGAGCGACAAGTGAGGTGGGTGAGGACGCCGACAACCGCTTGGTTATCCTCGTGCAAGCGGATGTGACGGTTACGGAGCATGGGGAGGAACGACTCAATAGCCAAGCGGGCGGCTTTGAGCTCTTTCAGAGTAATGTGCGTAGTGCGGTCATCGTCGTCAGTACCAAACCCCCCGAGCTTCATGGTGGTCGTTCTGAACGGCACCCCAACCGTACGACGAACTGTCAGCGTGTAGGTATCCGGTTTCGACAGGGCGGTTAATGGGGCGGCGTTGTGTTGGGTGGGCACGCCCACCCACCATTGCATATCGCGTTTGAGCAGGCGGGTGAGTTTGGCGCGGCCGGACCAAGAGTCGCGCGTCTTGAGCACATCATGCAACTCACGGAGGCAGAAACGGGCAGGGGAGATGGCCAAGTAGAGAAACTGGCATTTGCCCGCGAGAGCGACCAACTCGTGAGCTGACAGCCACCGACGATTGCGTTTTGCTCGTTGGATTAGGCGTTTGGCCGCGCGAGCAATGCCAGCGAGTTTCTCAGCAGGCGCACGAGGAGTAGGCGACCCCAATGTGTCAATTTCTAACCCCAGGTGCACGAGCTTCTGGGTGGGCTCCCACACGCCCTTGTTGGGGTTGCGCGGCAGACCAAATCCCGAGAGGTGTCGTTCGATGTAGTCACGTTGCCAGATGGCCTCACCCTGAGTCCGAGCTAGAAACAGGAAATCGTCCATGTAGGGTAACATGCGTAGGCCAAATGGGCGCCGGGGATTCGGGGAATAGGTGTGCCGTCCGTGTAAGTACTACTCGTGGCAGTACTTAATGATACAAGGCTCTACTCGTAGTATTTTGGCGAATTCAGTTGCAGCGCAGCAGCGTGTCAAGGTGACGAAGCCACCGTGGTGCTCGGAGTGCCGCTGGGGAGGCATCATCCCGCTGTTCCAATGGGTGGGTGGCACACAAGACCTTTTGAGGAGGTACATCAGGAATGCTCCCAGCGATTGTGCCAAGAATGACGATGGGACTACCTTCCATGATCATCTCATGACAGATGCGGAGATGGTGTTGGCTCAACAACTGGTAACCCCCCCCCCCCCCCCCCATGTTGCCATGTTGCCTTGTTGCCCATCCAAGTGCTTATTGCATGCAATTTTGCTAGTGGATCCTCCCTTAATAGCAGCTGACCGTCAAATGATTAACATTGTAGGGAATTACCTATGGCCCGGTGGCGCAAATGCTGACCATGATGAAGGCCACCAGCGTGCCTACCTTCAGCTGTGTGTTGCCTATGTTTGGATCCTTGCATGCTACCATGGATGAGGATGCCACTGCTGTGGCCCTCATCGACGGAGAGGTGCTATATCTAAAGGTAGGTGTGGTCTACCAGCTGGTTATTGACTGAGAAGCTACATCACCATATGCTTTCATATAAATTGGCTTAGCTTTCTTAAGTAAACGACAAAATGCATTTGTCTTACAGACAACGGACATGGAGATGGAGGTCTGGGAGTCCCGAAACACCTTCAAGGATTCCATTCAGAGGCGCATTCTAAGCAACAACCCCTCTTACACAGAGGACGCGTTGACAACAACAGCTTTGGACCCAAGGTATTACACTCATGCGTGTATAACTATTCTCGTGCGTGTATAACTATTCCCTATTCCTTGCAAATTATTTTGCCCGGGGGCTAAGTTATTCAATGTATGTTTTGGACAGATGGAAGAACTTTGATTTTCCAGGGGCGGGCCGCCTCATGCGTGCAGATGCGTACAATTACCTTCGAGGCGCCTACAAGGATGACTGGGCCCCGCCGGCGCCCTCTATTGCTCCAGCTCCCGTAGCACTTGCCAGCAAGCGCACCGCATTCAATGCGGCCCCGGTCAAGAAGGCCAAGCTGTCAGGCATTGCTGGGATGCAGCTGCTGATGCGCACAGTGGACCAGGACAACATGCCTTTGTTCGGACTTGCCGCATCGGCTCCAGCTGCCAACGGGACTTCTGTGCCAGTGCCATCAACAACTCAGCACTCTTGGACCCCAGCAGAGGTACTTGCCACGCAGATGAAGGAGGTGGAGTACCTCAAGCTCCTTCAGGTGCGCGCGTTATGATCACATCGCTTCCCGCGGTAACCCGTGCCGTAGTTCGGATTCCGAATACACCACGGACAATACAAAATGCATCAGGCACAGCCGCCGGCGGTGGTGCCATGCCATCATCCCTGCCACATGACCCCCCCACACAACGAGCTGGCCACCAGGTCGGTCGTCGGTCAGTCCAAGAGACTGGCAAGAGGTCCGTGGTGCGTCGGGGGGGGGGGGGGGGGGGGGTGGCGGGGGGGGGGGGGGGGGGGCACTCGTATAGTTACACGGTTTGACCGCGATGGTGTTGTCTGGGGTACCGAATCGCCCGCGGACGCGGCATGAGGCAGCAGCCCGCCCGCCCGTCGCCCGCAAAACGCGAGTAACTAATGCACCAGCTATAGTTGTCGACGGCCTCGACCCGCCGCAGCAAGGACGAGGCCGCGAACGCGGCGCGCATGGGCGCTTCGTCAGGACTGCGCGTGGGGCACGGCGCTCCGCTGCTCGCCCGCACGCCGGGCGCGATGGCGCGGTAGTCGCCTCGTTGGAGTCGCAGGTGGCGGCCGCCCAATCAACAGCACAAAAGCATTAGCTCGCGCGCCGGAGCGTTGAGGAACAGCTGGTCGGGCTGCCGGCTGAGGTGAAGCAGCTCCGTAAGGGCGAGGCAGTGCAGCGCGCTGAGCAGCTAGCTCGGGCGGTACATGACAAGGACAAGCAGCTAGCCGGCATGCGCGTTCAGCTCGAGCGCGCGCGTAAAGAAGCTACATTGGAGAACACGCGCCGCCATCTTGCGCTCGTCAAGCGCAAGCACGAGGAGGTCAGCGAGGCGCTCGAGATTGCGGCGGTGCACCGTCTTCTAGCAGGGCAGGCCAGCGAGTGCGTTTTGAAGGTGCCCCGCACCTTCTCGCAGTGGTCCGCGAACAACGCCGCTAAGAAGATAGGGGAGTTCCTAGACGCGGCGGCATGTCGTGCCGAAGACGACGCGGAGGGAGCCAGGCTGCAACGGCACGTTGCAGCCAAGCTCACCGACCGCTACCAGCCCCCTGCCCCATCCGGAGCGCCGTGCTACGGCCCGTGCTGTCGCCACGCAGTGACGGCTGTGGTCGGCGACATTCAAGAGCACTTCTCGCCGCAGTTGGGCAGCTGCCTAAAGTCACGTTGCAAATGCAATGACAAGGAATACCAACGCATGATCCAGGGCATCGGGCAGTGGTTTGATCCGGTCAAAGGCGTGCATGTGCCACGCACCATGTCACTGTTCGACGTTCCCTTCCCGCTGCTGTCCTCGAACCGTGCGGTGAGGGAATGGAGGGGCTATGCAAAGGAGGAGCTCGGCGTGGAACACCAAGTGCTGGAGGCCAAAATCGTGACTGCAGCCATCCCCATCGGGATGGCTGTGGCCAACCGCATCTGGGACCTTAGGTGGTCGTCCGGCTACGCCCCAGACTACGCGCACCCCCCCCCCCCCCCCCATGTCCATGGCATCGTGGACTATGCTAGCGCTTACATGGGTGTCAAGCAGACCACCGGTGTGACCAAGGTGGTCCGGCATGCATAACAACAGCTTGGTAGGGTACATCCCTGTCCTCATGTACGAGGGGATGACGCCTTTGAGGTGTTGGCGGAGAAGGGCAAGCGCTTCTTCGACGAACTTAATGACATTGCCATCAAGGGAGTGACGCTACCAGATGGCACTAAGGTGCCAGTGATGGTGTGCGAGGGGGGGACAACAAGTATCAGAATGCAAGCAGCGGCCAATGTGGTTGCTCGGCAGAGAAGGTATGCCCATGCATTTGACATTGCAATCACAAATGCAGCATGTGCATGGATGTATATATTATGTATAATATTCTGTATAATAATATATTTTACGTATAATATATATATATGAAGTATTGCTACTTATGGTTTGCTGATGTGGCGCTCGTGTGTGGCGCTATGTGGCAAACCAGGGGTGCAATTGTTGCACGGCCCTTACCAAGCACTTCCATATGACATGGGAGCAGCTGCAGGCGGAGGGGGCACGGTGGAGGGAGCTAATCTGGCAGATCAAGGCGTCTCACAGCTTTGTAAAGGGCATCGTGGACAAGGCATACAAGTGCCCGTGCTGCAACAAGATGATCCGCAAGCATGGCGATGTCCCCCCAAAGAAGACCAAGAACGGGCTGAGGGAATTTGCAAGGCTCCATGCGGCGCAGAGGTTTGTTATCTCGAATTGTTTTGCATATTTGTTTTGCATATGTATTGATATGTTTCATGCTGATTGGTAATACTATGTTGCTGATTGTTTATTATAACTATATGCACATTGCAGGTACCTCAAGCCCCCACTGCTACACGTTGGAGCCAAGCGTAAGGTACCTGATCTCCTGCACATCAACCTCCGCATCACGGCGGGGTTGTACTACTACACAGTCCAACGCCACTGCGCCACCCCAGAGGACCTGCAGGCGCCGCGGCAGTGGATGTTCGACGAGCTCGGCATCACAGTCAACAGCAAGAAGAGACAGAACAGGAAGCAAGATGCTGTCTCTATTGGCCAGAAGAAGGAGTCCTTCATCGGCGCAGAGTGCGTCAAGCTGATCGCCCAGTATGACAAGGCGCTGGAGCACGTCAGGGAGACTTACCCGACGGTGAGCGCCTCCGATGATGTGAAGGCGCAGACCGCCTGGGAGATCTGGAAGCAGCTATGGGAGTTGCTGTTGGAGCCCGTGGACCCAGCGCGCGCACCTGGCACCGCCCATATGCCACCTCTGCACCTGCGGGAGGCTCGCGCACAGCAGGTCAAGCTGGTGGCAGAGAAATTCGTGCAGGCATTTGTCAATGCTGCTGCCACCGTGTACTGCCACATTTTGCAGTGCCATATCCCTGATTACATCAGGTGGTATGGCGACCTGCTGAACTACGGCTACCACGGGTCTGAGCACGCTCACTCCGTCACAAAGACTGCCTACCGGAGGGGCACTGCTCGGCACCCAGAGTTCCGGGTAGGGGAGGTCTTTGGCTACATGAAAATTCATGAAAGCCACCAACATGAGCTGCCCACACCAGAGCGGCCGAAGCGGGGCCCGCGGGGCAAGAAGCGCGATGCGCCCACGTAGAGCGCCCCCCCCCCCCCCCCCCCCCCCCCCCCGCCTCCCTCCCCCCCCCGGGCACCAAACGGGCTGCGCCCACGGCAGCTGCAGCACACCAGCCCCCTCCCCCCATAGAACCACATTGTAATAGTTGTTTCGTGACATTTGCGATCCAAGTTTGAGAGATGAAGGGAAAATATTACAGCGCACGGCTAGCGCCTGGCCGCCGCCTTCCTGTCAGCGAGCATCTTCTTTCCTTCACGCACTCTCTTGCGATGCTCTCTCTCAAGGCGGGCCTGGGCAGCCCTAAGCATGCTGACATCCCTCAGCATGCTGGGGGATTCCTTGTTGCTAACACCGCCGTACTTGCCTACTGTCCCATCGGCACGCCGGGGCTTCCGACCGTCTGGTTGCCTTGGGGTGGGAGAGGCAGCAGGGGTGGCTGCCGGCGTAACCTCTTCATGCGCCACGTTGCGTATGTACAGCGCTATCTCCGCGGACACCAGCAGGTTCGCCTCCGGCACTCCAGCATCACACTGCTTCATCCAACAGCGCCGGAGGCCCGCCTCTAGCTTGGTCTCAATGGCTGTCCGCGGCTTGGCGTACTCAGGCGGCGGCCGGCGCGGCCACTTCTTGATGTCTGTCTGGAAGTCCCGCGGCCAGTCCCACTGCTCAGACCTGACGGTGGGAAGGGTGACGACATTGTACACCACTTTCATGGTGTACAACTTTGTCCCCTTCCCATACTCTGAAGAGCGCACGGAGAGAGTGAACGGGGGGACTAGGGCGCGGATAGTGCCAGCCGGTGCGAAGAAGAACTGCCCAAAGCAACGAGACGAGAAGTCCGCCAGCCCGAGGAACCGCTCAAGCTCCTCGCAGGAGCTGATGACGAGGCCTCGGAGGGTGGAGCTCGCCGACGAGGGCTCGTACTCCTTCATGCCCTCCCGGTAGGCGAGGGCCTCCAGGACGCCGACGCAAGTGACTGGCCACTCGGAATATTTGCCGGAGATGCCGCCCTTGGCGCCGACTAGGCCCTTGAAGACCTTGTAGCGCACCACTGTCTTCTCCGCCTCGACGTCCTGGGGGATAAAGCGGCTGATGGCATCCTGCTTGCACGACCGGCAGAGCGTGCCGGCCGGTATCCTGAAGGGCGGCCGGGGGGCGGCAACAGAAAAGGTATAATGGCATGTAGCGAATACGAGTGGGATTACGAGTTAATTGTTCTTATCAATAACCACCCAACCCCGCCGCCATCGCTTAGGCACGCTGCAGCACTCACTTGTAGAGCAGGCCGGTGGACTGCCCGCCATCGACGTCCGTGATGTTGAAGGCCTCCGCCTCGGCGAGGCAGGGCAAGCAGTAAGCGGCACCGCGTGCGACGGTGCCGTGCTTAACGAGACGCTCCGGGGCCGTCAGGATGCGTCCGGTAGTCGGGGACAGCTCCAAATCGTCCTCCTCGTCGCTCCCCTCGTACTCCCACTCCGACCCACTACCCACCACGTCCTCGTCCTCATCCGAAGACAGGTCCAGGAACCTGGTGCCGTCGTGGTTCGGGTAGCGGGGGTTGGTCCGGGCTGCACGGCCAGGTTGGCTGCGGGTGGGTGCCGCGCCCCCGCCGGTGCCATCCTCCCACTCGCGCTCTGCCACAGAAATACCCATTCAGGGAAACGCGACTGAGGGACTGTAAAACACACTAGGAGAGAATCCACGAGGTAGAAAGTTTCCTAATACACATGGCTAGGTCTCCTAACCGTGAAAGGCACTTTTCCTAGGCCGAGCAAAGCAGCTGCATTGGTGCGAAGTTGAGGGATGAGGGTGGGTTGGCGTGCGCGTACTGTACAGGGTCTTGAGGGTGGCCACGGAGATGCCGAACTGCTTGGCCTCTGAAGCCAGATCAGCCGCGCCAGGCAGCCGAAAGTCCCGTTTTGGGTCCATTGCGCCCCCGCGGGGGCCGGTGCTTCGGTTGGTTGCGGGGGGGTGGGTGGCTGTGACTGGGAATGTGGCAGGGTGACGAGTGGGTTGGCATGTACATGGCGCTGTGCCGCACCCGCACGCGTGCAGCTGAGTGGGCGGAAAACGGTATTTTGGATATAACATCGTCGGGCAGTTTTCGCACTACGGTACGGGTTACCGCGGGAAGCGATGTGATGTGCATAATAGTTTTGAGCATGTTGTGCCAAATATGTGCTGATATGCTTTGAGATTGTATGTATGCATGTTAAGTGACGATTCTCAACAACTTTTCTTATTTGCAGGTCAATCCCATCAATGATGATGGCACATACTTTGATTTGTTGGCCTGGTGGAAGGCCAGGCAAACCATCTTTCCCCACCTGAGCAAGATGCCTCGCCAATTCCATGCGTTCCCCGCAATCTCTGCAGGTGTGGAACGCTTCTTCTCTGCAGCAGGCAGAATGCACAACGACTTCAAGAAGTCTACCTCTGAGACGACACTTGTGCACGCGCTCATTGTGTACAAGAACCTTGACTAGGGGTGGTATCATAGTGTTGTCGTTGCGTGTAGGTAGTGGTGTCGGTATTGCAAACCATTATTTGTAAGCGGGGCGCTGAATAGTCGCCTTCGATGGTGTTGTCCGAGATACTCGCTCACTGCTCTCGCTCCATGCGCTCCTGCCACTCCGTAGCGCGCAGCTTCCGAGCGCGCTCACCCAGCTCACGCGCACGCTCTGAGCGCACAGTTCGGAGCGCCTATTGTTCCAGCTTGTCTGCCTCGCTCTTGCCCGGCAGCGCCTCCCACCGGAATACATAGCCACCCGTCTCTATGGGAAGCGGTGGCGGGATTGATGCGTTGAATCCCAGCCCATCACATCGCGCAGAGCATCGCTATCGTCCATCGGGTGCATAAAATGCGCCTCGCACAGCGCATGCAGCTCGCGCATTGCGTATACTTTGTATCATCGAAGGCAGTGAGGAACGGCCATGCCGTTGGATCACTTGGGCCCACTGAGTAGCCAGTTGGCAGCTCCATGTGGTGGCCGTGGCCGTTCATGCGGTTGTACATCGCCTCGGTCACCGCCGAGACCAACGCCTCCTCGCCTACCACTGGTAGGCCGTCTACTGTGGTGGACTTGCCACACTTCCGGCAGAATTCGGAGGCGGCGGGCCGGTGGCCGAAACGGCCAGAACGCACCGAGCGCAGTTCTCGCGTCGCGCCATATCGTTGGGGCGGTGCGTCGGCGCGAAGGGTTTTCAGCCTCCAACCCGCTGTAGCATCAACGGACGATGCGAGAGAACAACGGAGGAACTCAAAATCCGCCACGGCAACGACCTCAGCTTCCCCTCCCTCTAGCGATATCGGGTGCGTGTCGGGTGGGATCGGTGCGTTCTGGCCACGCGGCCACGCGAAACCCGGCTTCCTCTAGTTGTGACAAATCGCAACTGCACTACACGTACGCCGCGTCGAAGCCCATATCTGTTTCGTCTTGCGCCTCCGCTAGGGTAGTGAATACGTACACCCCTTGCGCAGCCTGGTTGGCGGTGCTGCTGGCCTCGCGAAGGCGGGCGGTAGTCAAGGGGCCGTTCAGCTTGACCCCGTCAGAAACATTCGACGAGCGGTCGGCGCTGACGGTCGTGAGGTAGTAGCGCAGGGACGGGCCGCGCGGGGCAGGCGGGGGCTCGGGCGACCCACTCTTTAGCATGAAGCCTTTCCACGAGGCGTCATCCGGGCCGGCAGCGTTATGGAAGGTGCTGGCGGAGGCCATGGTGGCAGTGGGGGGCGAGCATGGCGATTTGTTGTTCATGCGAGGCGGTCATTATGCGATGCGAGTGCGCGGCTGTCCGCGCTTGGTTCAGCGGTGAGCGGCGGTGACCGTCAGGCGACCCCGTACTTCATGAGCGTGCAGGGATGTGCATCGATGTATGTGCAGGGATGTGCAGGGATGTGCAACGGATGTCCAGCGGATGTGCAGGGATGTGCAACGATGTGCACAGCGATGTGCAGCGGATGTGCATGGATGTGCAGGGAGTACGTGCAGCCGGTACTCGCGCCGCGTCAGCTTCTGGCCGACTAGCTAGCGCCGAGCGCCCTCGCGCGCCCGTGTAGCGGGTACTCGAGGGGCGAAAAGTGCGCAAGGGACTCATATCACGTACCGTTAGCGTACGGGTACTGCCATGGCAGTCATGGCTCGGCGCGGGTACTCGCGACCACCGCCGGATAGGCGGAGATAAGCTGACTGTAAGCGGATATAGGCGAGGGTTAGGCGCGGGTGATACGGAATACAATAATCGTACAGTAAAATTGAGTACGGATACAGTACAAGTACCGTGTTAAGCGCGGTTAGGCGAACCCCGTTTCGACGAGTGTAGTCGCGGCTGTCATATCCCTTGATCCCCCCCAGCGCTCAACAACACCCCGCACGTTCAGAGAGGGCACACCCAGCGGCACCACTGAAAGACTGGCTGAACTTCAACACCTCACCACCGCAACCAAGGAGCTGCTCGCACGGTCCTCCCCAGCCAGCCAACCCGCAATAGCAGCAGAACTGGCCAGCTACGCAGTGGAGACACACCAGCTGCTCAACCCACAGCGCCTCTCCATCAAGCTGGAGCGCCACCCCAGCCAACCCCCCTTGGAGGCAAGGGCAAGACAGCCACATCAGTTAAACTTAAGAAGAAGCAGCCCATGGGCCGCAGCCGCTCAGACGGCGCCACCCGCAACCGCAGCAGGAGCAAGCCACGCCTCTTTGGCACACGCGGCTCAGACAGCGAGTGGGAAACAGACGACGATGCAGACCAACCGTCCAGCAGCTCACACCAGTAAGCTGTTGAGCGAGCCATACGGCAACAACCAAGCCAACTGACTCAAGAACACCGCCCACCACTAACCATGTGCCCGGTGCAGCTCACACACCAACACACACCCGGAACTCACCACACACCCCGAGCACACTGTCTGATTCCCATAACCACCACAAGCAACACCCACCCAGATCCATGTTGGACGGAATCGCAGCCACCGCCAATCATACTAGCCGGCTCAGCGGTGGATAAACACTGAGCACCACATAGCTCTTCCAGTCAGCCCCCTTCCCCCATCTAACCTTGGTAGCTGCTGGCGGGACGCTTCGGCTGCCTAAGCTTGCCTGCTGAGCTCTGGATGGGATAGGCCTGACGTAGGTAGGGACAGCAGGGGGGCGCTGCTGTCTTAGCTATAGCCCACTGGAAGGAGGATGGGCTAGGAAACATTGGAGGATGGCCGGTAGCTTGAACTGTGATAACACTTCGTGTTCCCCATTGTGGTTCGAGATAGCAGGTCCTGAGAGCAACACCGTATGAGCGAGCGGATGCAGCAGACTAGACGTTGTAACTAATTTCAATTTCAACTTCAATTTCAATTGCCACCGGCATATTGTAACAGATTACATCCAACAACCAACTGAATTCGCCAAAATACTACGAATAGAGCCATGTATCATTAATTACTGCCACGAGTACTTTCGCCGTATGCATATGTACATATGCCGCTCACGCTGTGATGTGCGCCGTATGGTAGTATGTACATGTGTGCGCGGCTCAGCGCATGACTACATACTGGCAGGCGCTGCCTCCGGATGGCGGCGCTCTGTGATTGTGTGTGTGTGTGTGTGTGTGTGTGTGTGTGTGTGTGTTTGTGTTGTGCAGCATGTATACATATCTACATACGCCGCTCACGCTGTGATGTGCGCCATATGATGAAATATATGTGCTGTGCTAATCCGCAGGGGGGGGGGGCTATGCTGACTATTCTAGAAACAAAGTTGGCGGCCCGGCAGCAGCCTTGTCGTGCAGCATCTGCCCTACAGTGGCAAGGTTGTAGTCAGAGAGAGCAAGAGAGCTGTAATCCTTAGGGGCCGGGTTGGCTTGTTGGGGGGCGGGAGGAGCTATGACGTGACGCTTCGTTGACCTGAGTGCGCGCAGTCAGTACACGTGTCAGGACCTTGACCGGGGGGGGGGGGGGGGGGGCAGCCGGTGCGTCGCCTGCACCGCGAAAGGCGGAAGTGTTGGCACGCTTCGGGACGGATGGCGGTGGTACACAAGTTGCGAGGGGCCGGAGGGGGGGGGGGGGGCGAGGAGGCGCGATGGCGCCTGATGAGCTCACGTGATGTCTTTCGTCGGAGGAAATGGCTTTCGTCGGAGATCTCCGACGAAACGGCTGACGGCTGGAGGAAATGACTCCTCCGACCATTCTCCGACGAAGTTATAGGGCGCGAGACCGCTTCGTGTGAGGATCGTAACTTGGGGGATCGCGCGTCCCATTTCCTACAGCCGGGGTATCCGGGTGTGTTCGGTAAGATTCTACGATCCCGGACGTTTAGGGTCGCGGGGCGCGGGGCGCGGGGGCGCGGGGCGCGGGGCGCGGGGCCCGCGCCCATCGGAGGAATGTAGGAGATCTCCGACCATTCAGGCCGTTTTGCTGGAGGAAGTTGCGCCGGTATTTGCGCCAAGTTACGATCGTTAAACGATTCGGGCGGGCGTCGCGCGCTTGTCAGCCGAATTCGAACGGGCGCGCGGGGCGCAGGATGCCGGGACGTGGGTGGCGGCGACTCTGCGTGCAACCTCCATTGCTGCCTCGATCGACACGGGTCAGCGAGCCTCCGCCCACTCCCGCTCTGCTCCAACCACGCCCCGCCGCGGCGTATAGCACGACATGTTCGCCCACTCCGCCGACTCAGATGCGAAATCGGACAAGATGGGATTTTGAAACCGGTCACGATAGCGCAAGCAGTCGCCGAAGAGGAGGAGGTTGCCAATTATTTTTCTCGGCGCCTCTGCATGTTTGCCCACTCCGGCGCGCCAATATGCTTGGCAAAGAGCAGGGTACCCTGCGCTAGCTTGGAATATGAATGTGGGTAACCAGAAGTGAGCCCCCCCCTCCGCCCTAAATTATCGCAACTCTTGATGGTTCAAGCGCCTCAGCTGTCCATGTATCTCCCTCAAATGATGTGATGTTATGCATCTCTGTTGTACATATGGATCTTTTCTGTCCACGGTCCCTTTGCTGGGGGTCATACTGACAAAACCATAGTGAGAGATGAGCCGTTCATAAGTGAGATGCGTGCTGGCGGATTGATTCTTTCCGCTTGCTATGTTGGTTCCCTCATGCCGAGGGAACGTTGAGGTTGTCGGCTTGCAGACGTATAGGTATGATGGCGGCATGCGCGAACATAAGGGTGCACATGCCATCAATGCCGGGCGCTACCACACCAGATGGAGAGTCAAGTCAGCGGGGGTTGCTTGCGGTTGCTTGCGGTTGCTGGCGCTCTCAGTAGCGAAAGTGTGCGAAAGGACTCGGAATGTGTATTTGGGATCAAGAAAAGGTGGTGTTTTATGAAGGTGTGTTATAATGACGGGCCACGCGCGCGGCTGGCAGCGCCGTAATATGACACTTGTATGTGTGTCTGTGTGATGCGTCGGTGATGGCAGTCCGTAGTATGCATATATACATACGCCGCTCGCGTTGTGCTGTGCTGTGCGCCGAATGATAATATGTAAATGTGTGCGCTGCTCAGCGTCTGACTACATAATGATAGGCGATGCCTCTGGCTGGCAGCGCTATGTTGTTATATATCTGTGTTTGTGTGATGTGCAACCTGTATACATATATGTACATATGCCGCTCACGCTGTGTTGTGCGCCGTTTGACGAATTATATATGCTTTGCTAAATCCGGACATGTGCTCACAATCATGTCCATTCGAATGTGTCAACCAAAGAACATCTGGACGACATGTTGCGGTCGTGCTCAACTCTGTATAACATGTTGTCGCATTACGATGGCTTCAACACTATAAGGGAGCGTTATGATGACTGGGAGCCAATGGAGATGGACGCCATTGGGGGGACAGCATTTGCGGCGGTGGAAATGATCAAGGAGCAAATGCATATGGACGCCAACCCGGAGGTTTGGACATATCTCAGTATAGTAGGTCGACATCCATCATCAACAGAGGAGGTAGAGCTGGATGACGACCACACCGATACGCAGGAGGCCATAGTGAGCATCTCAGCTACATGATCAGAAAGATGATGTTGTGCAAGCTGAAGCATGCATGCGTCTGCAGGTTAGTGTGTAACATGCATGTGAATGGCTGCCCAAGGCCACGGCGTGATACTCTGTGAAAAGTGTCTACATATGTTTAGGGTAGGGATGTTGTAATGGATGGTGCCTCTTGTGACATTCTTTCCTACTGGGGGGGGGAGGGGGGGGGGGAGGGGGCTATGCTGACTATTCCATGAACAAAGTTGGCGGCCCGGCAGCAGCCTTGTCATGCAACATCTGCCCTACAATGGCAGGGTTGTAGTCAGAGGGAGCGTGAAAGCTGTCATCCACAGCAAGGGCCGGGTTGGCTTGGGGGGCGGGAGGAGCCTCATCCTCTTCTTCCAATTTCTTCACGAGGATTGATCTGCATAGCCTTGTCCCTTTGCTGCTTATTGCCATGCTTCAACAAGAGTTGTGCAGTCATATCTTGTTGTTCTTGGAAAGTGCGGAGGCATTAGAGTTGGATGCCTTCTTTTGCTCCCCGAAATGCTGTGCCATTAGGTTGTGAGCGGCATCAGCCCTCTCCCCCTAACGACGAGCCCTCTTCAGTTGTTCTCAAGCTCGCGTTGAGTGGCGCGGCCTGTGGCTGGACCTCCGCCGGAGGAGGGTGTACCACCGAGGCGGAACCCGCCAATGTTCTTGCCGTTGGGCAGCTGGCCGAATAGAAGAAAGTACTCACGGGCGGGCTCGGTCCAAGCTGTAGGGATCGGCTTGCGCCGCACTCGGGCCATGGCCATCACCGATGCCGTCTTCACACGCAGCTTCAGCTTCGGGGGAGACAAGGGCTGGTGAGGGGTCGATGATGGCGACGCCAGCGTCGGTCTCGCGCTTGTCCCACGTCGTTGTCGTCCCAGAAGGCATCTTCAGCAGCATCACGGGCAACATTGCGCGCAACGACTGCAGGGGGCGACTTGACCATCCGCGCACAAGCCTTGTCGAACAGGTCAACGAAGGAGGAAGGACCAGTTGCGCGCTCGGTGGTGTGTGGTGCTGGCATATTGGGAGCTGCGCGTGACGCCTCGTTAACCTGACTGTGCGCAGTCAGTACACGTGTCATGACCTTGACCAGGGGGGGGGGGGGGGGGGAGGCAAGCCGGTGCGTCGCCTGCACCTCGAAAGGCGGACGTGTTGGCACGCTTCGGGACGTACGGCGGTGGTACGGAAGCTGCGAGGGGTGGGGGGGAGGGGGGGGGGGCGGGGGGAGGCGCGATGGCGCCTGATGAGCTCACGTGATGTCTTTCGTCGGAGGAAATGGCTTTCGTCGGAGATCTCCGACGAAACGGCTGACGGCTGGAGGAAATGACTCCTCCGACCATTCTCCGACGAAGTTATAGGGCGCGAGACCGCTTCGTGTGGGGATCGTAACTTGGTGGGTCGCGCGTCCCATTTCCTACAGCCGGGGTATCCGGTCGTGTCCGGTACGATTCTATGACCCCGCACGTTTCGTTTGACGATCGTAACTTCTGCCTAAGCGCGACTACTCCGTTACTACTCGCGAGTAGTCGTGGGGGTTCAAACGTAACGGGCGGGAGCTGCAGTACTGTTCGCCACATACCGACAACTTGGATACAACGGAAATAAATTTCATGCGGGCGGCGGATGGTTTGAGGTTGTATAAAAGTAGAAGCACCAGGCTGGATGTTGCAAACCCAACAGCCAATGAGAGTGGAGCATCTAACTGTAGTTAAGCGCATATAAGCGCGCTAAATCCAATCTGGCAAATTTGACAGGTGAGTGTCGGTCACTTTCAGTTTTATGCAGGTGGGGTCGGACACTGTGCGAAAGTACTGAGAAATAAACCAGAAAATGTAATTACATTCCACCTCTCGTGCCCGTGGCCGCCGCCGCGGCGCGGCCTGCTACCGCGGCGGCATGCTGGGGCTGCGCTGCTGGGGCTGCGCTGCCGCTGGCCTCTTCCGCCTGCCGCCGGCTTATTGTGGTACTATGCCCGCTGGTTGACTGGCACTCCGACAGGAAGTTTCCAAGTTGCTGACAGTTGCCGTTTTGACCGCGCCGCTCTCCCCCGTAGCAGCGACTAAGTCGCACCCATGGTCGAGCTCAACGGAGCTCGGTCATGGCGTGGACACATTACCCGCCACGCACGCCGCTACCGCCACTGCCACCGCCGCTACCAATCTCCAGCCCCTGCCCCCTAATGTAGCACGCCGAGTCCGTAGCACTGCATGTATCTGTGAAGTGCGGTTCAAGCGGGAAGGTTAGCGAGCCATCATCCCTCGGATGGGAGAGAAGAGAATAGACTCAGGCGGCGGGTCCGCGGCTACCGCTCCCACCAATACCCCCAGCCCGCGAGCGACGGGTCCAGCGACTGGTTTTTACCTTTCGTACCGGTGGATGGCCGGGGGTGCTGTTCCGTCGGATGTGGTGTTTTAGTAATGGTAGAAGATATGGGGTAGGTAGACGACGACGACGACGCAGCAAGAGCAGCATACCGGACTACCGTACCAGTGAGTAACGACTACCTGTATTAGCAAGCTCGCCACATACGCACGTCACAGATACGCCCTCCACGCACGGGAATTTAAAAGCGTGTGTATTCAGTAGCTCGGGCGGTCGCTCGTACCGGTGCGGGGTAGGTTAGCAATGTGATACGGGTAGCGCTGCGGCCCCGACTCCCCGATGCTCGTGCGGTCCCGCCGGTCAACGAACGCCAAACGAGCAGCAGACACGCGAGGGCGCAAGCGGTAGCGCGTGCGCAAATACAAAACTCGTGGGAATCAGGGAATGCTTACAGTGCGGAAAAGGCTTTGGAGAGTAGGGAGTAAACTGCCGGCGGGTGGGGGCGTGACGTCGGACTGGCGTGATGGCGAAGGGGATGACTGGCGCGGATACGCCCGTAGTCGCCGGCAGTCGTCGTCGCTATGACAGGTATACAGGGTAGCCGCTCCGGCGAAGCCCTGAACCTCTCCAGTGGGACCCGGCATTTCCCAAAATTGTCCAGGAATTGTGAATCTCGGTTTCGATAGTCGTGTCACACATTAAATTGAAGCTATCGCCGAGGCGAGTCCGAACCTGAAAAGTTTTTCGAAATCCATTTATTTTAAATCGAGGTCGATATCTCGCCCAGTCCCAGTGCTTAGTGTCGGTAGGATATGTGCAAGATAATGTTATAGGATATATGTATATGTATATAGCTATTGGCCCCACGGCGGTCTGCTGGCGACTACGTGCGGCGGGATTCTATGACTTTTCGATAAGAGTCATTTTCGCTCAAGAGATATACATATATCATTACGCATTTTACTTACGTCGTGATAATGGGTTAATGACAACTAATTCTGTAAAGGCAAATGATTATCGCTCCTTTTAATTACTTAGCACAAAGTTAACGATCTAAAGCCATGCACAACGGTCTTTCTGCGCGTAGCTGCCTAGCCGCAGCCTGCATCATCCTGGTACTAATACCCACGCAGGATGAGCAGCTCCGCGCCAAGGCTACTATGGACTGCGTATAGCATGATCCCCAAATAGTCCAAAGCCCCCACGTTGTGGCCGCTCCACATGCATGGTGCCCACGCAGCACTATCCACCATCCCACAGCCCCACGCAGCGGCGGCTCCGCTCCTATCCCTACACCTTTATCCATATATCAGAAATCAGCGGTCGCTCCGCCCCGCACCTTCATCCAGAAACCCATAGCTCAGCGCAGCGGCCGCTCCGCCACTCGCCCCACACCTTCATCCGTAAACCCATAATCCCGCGCAACGGCCGCTCCGCCCCTAACCCCACACCTTCATCCATCAATCAGCAGACCCGCACCACGGCCGCTCCGCCCCTCGCCCCGCACCTTCATCCAGAAACTCATAGACCCGCGCAGCGGCCGGTCCGACACTTGCCCCACACCTTCATCCATCAATCATCAGACCCGCACAACGGCCGCTCCGCCCCTCGCCCCGCACCTTCATCCATCAATCATCAGACCCGCACAACGGCCGCTCCGCCCCTCGCCCCGCACCTTCATCCAGAAACGAATAGCTCAGCGCAGCGGTCGCTCCGCCCCTTGCCCCGCACCTTCATCCGTAAACCCATAATCCCGCATACCGGCCGGTCCGCCCCTAATCCCGCACCTTCATCCGTAATTCATCTGACCCGCGCTGCGGCCGCTCTGCCCCTAGCCCACACCTTCATCCAGAAACTCATATCCCAGCACAGCGGTCGCTCCGCCCCTTGCCCCGCACCTTCATCCGTAAGTACATATTCCCACGCAGCCCACTTGCCCCACACCTTCATCCATTAATCAGACCCGCACAACGGCCGCTCCGCCCCTCGCCCCGCACCTTCATCCCTAATTAATCAGACCCGCGCAGCGGCCGCTCTGCCCCTCGCCCCACACCTTCATCCAGAAACTCATAGCCCAGCGCAGCGGTCGCTCCCCCCCCTTCCCCCGCACCTTCATCCGTAAATACATAATCCCGCGCAGCCCACTTGCCCCACACCTTCATCCATCAATCATCAGACCCGCACAACGACCGCTCCGCCCCTCGCCCCGCACCTTCATTCCTAATTCATCAGACCCGCGCAGCGGCCCCTCTGCCCCTCGCCCCGCACCTTCATCCAGAAATCCATAGCTCAGCGAATCGGCCGCTCCGCCACTTGCCCCACACCATTCATCAATCATCAGACCCACGCAGCGGCCGCTCCGCCCCTCACCCCGCACCGTCATCCAGAAACCCATAGCTGATCGCAGCGGCCGCTCCGCCCCTTGCTTTACACCTTCATCCATCAATCATCAGACCCGCACAACGGCCGCTCCGCCCCTCGCCCCGCACATTCATCCCTAATTCATCAGACCCGCGCAGCGGCCCCTCTGCCCCTCGCCCCACACCTTCATCCGGAAATCCATAGCTTAGCAAAGCGCTCTGTCCGCCACTTGCCCCATACCATTCATCAATCATCAGACCCACGCAGCGGCCGCTCCGCCCCTCACCCCGCACCGTCATCCAGAAACCCATAGCTGAGCGCAGCGGCCGCTCCGCCCCTTGCTTTACACCTTCATCCATCAATCATCAGACCCGCACAACGGCCGCTGCGCCCCTCGCCCCGCACATTCATCCCTAATTCATCAGACCCGCGCAGCGGCCGCTCTGCCCCTCGCCCCGCGCCTTCATCCAGAAACTCATAGCCCAGCGCAGCGGTCGCTCCGCAACTTGCCCTGCACCTTCATCTAGAAACCCATAATCCCGCACAACGGCCGCTGCGCCCCTCGCCCCGCACCTTCATCCAGAAACTCATAGCCCAGCGCAGCGGTCGCTCCGCCCCTTGCCCCGCACCTTCATCCGTAATTACATAATCCCGCGCAGCCCACTTGCCCCACACCTTCATCCATCAATCATCAGACCCGCACAACGGCCGCTGCGCCACTCGCCCCGCACCTTCATCCCTAAATAATCAGACCCGCGCAGCAGCCGCTCCGCCCCTCGCCCCACACCATTCACCAATCCTCAGGCCCGCGCAGCGGCCGCTCCGCCCCTCGCCCCGCACCTTCATCCAAAAACCCATAGCTCAGCGCAACGGCCGCTCCGCCACTCGCCCCACACCATTCACCAATCCTGAGACCCGCGCAGCAGCCGCTCCGCCCCTCGCCCCACACCTTCATCCAGAAACTCATAGCCCAGCGCAGCGGCCGCTCAGCCTCTAGCCCCACACCTTCATCCAGAAATACATAATCCAGCGCAGCCCACTTGCCCCACACCTTCATCCGTAAACCCATAATTCCGCACAACGGCCGCTCCGCCACTTGCCCCACACCTTCATCCCTAATTCATCGGACCCGCGCAGCGGCCGCTCTGCCCCTCGCCCCACACCTTCATCCAGAAACTCATAGCCCAGCGCAGCGTTCGCCCCGCCTCCTGCCCCACACCTTCATCCGTAAACCCATAATCCCGCGCAACGGCCGCTCCGCCCCTAGCCCCACACCTTCATCCATCAGTCATCATACCCGCACAACGGCCGATCCCCCCCTCGCCCCACACCTACATCCAGAAACTCATAGCCCAGCACAGCGTTCGCCCCGCCTCCTGCCCCACACCTTCATCCGTAAACCCATAATCCCGCGCAACGGCCGCTCCGCCCCTAACCCCACACCTTCATCCATCAATCAGCAGACCCGCACCACGGCCGCTCCGCCCCTCGCCCCGCACCTTCATCCGTAAACCCATAGCTCAGCGCAGCGTTCGCCCCGCCTCCTGCCCCACACCTTCATCCGTAAACCCATAATCCCGCGCAACGGCCGCTCCGCCCCTAACCCCACACCTTCATCCATCAATCAGCAGACCCGCACCACGGCCGCTCCGCCCCTCGCCCCGCACCTTAATTCATAAACCCATAGCCCACCGCAGCGGACGCTCCGCCACTTGCCCCACACCTTCATCCATAATCATCAGACTTGCGCAGCGGCCGCAGCGCCCCTAGCCCCACACAGTCCTTCACAAACACAAAGCCCCGCGCAACGGCCGCTCCGCCCCTAGGCCAACTGCCTTCATCCCTAAACCAACAGGCCCGCTCAGCGGCCCCTCCGCCCATACCCCCACAGCTTCATTCCTAAATCAGTAGCCCCGCGCAGCGGCCGCTCCGCCCTTGCCCCTATCAGCATCATCCACACATCTACAGCCCCGCACAGGGGCCGATCCATCCATAATACAGTCCCACCATTTCCACCCACCACCCCACAGCCCCGCGCAGCGGCCACTTTGCCACGACTAGTCCCACCATCACTATCCGCAAACTCACATCCCCGTTGTGTGGTCGGCATGTCCACCGCCATTTCCAAACAAACCTTTACAGTCCACGCAGCGGCCGTTCCGCCTCTAGCCTCATCGTCTTCCTCACCACCCCACAGCAGTCCCGCGCAGCGGCCGATGCGCCCACAGCTCCGCTAGCCTACGTCACCGGGAAGCACTCGGCACTCTCGGCAGCTTCGCCCGGCATCTGCCATGCCCTGCCCCGGCGTTCCATAGCGTCGATTCGTGGCTATGTAGCCCTGCGCAGCAACTTGCCCGGCCGCAGTCACTGCCCGCAGAAATAGCGCCACTCGCAACCACTGACGGCTGGCAGGCCCTCGTAGCGGCCAGAATCTAGCCATCGGCGAGTCAATCCCGGGGACTGGCTTTGATACACCGACCTAAAACCTAAGTTGTCGGCCACTTCAGCACTTGTGACTGGTATCGACCGAGAGGTCTCAGCGAGCCTTGCAAGAAAATAGCACGCATCCCCAGGCATCCCCAAGCCTAGGGGTGCAAAAACGAGTCAACCGATTCGCCCTCACGCACCCAGCGTCCAAACACAGCGGTCCTACCTACCAAGACCGCCCCGTGGCCGAGATCCCATGGCTACGAGGGTTATGCAGGGTCTAGGGCTCTTGTCTGGCCACGCTGGGTGGTGGGTTGGCTCTTGTCTGGCACATGGAGATACGGGTAGGTATCACAGGGAGCCGCGCCCTCGCGGCAATCTTAACTGCTACCTGTTATTAAGGTGGATGTTTTACCCCCTTTTTAGGATGAGAAATACCTGAGCCGTAGCGGTAGCCGTAGCCGTGCACTGTACTTTCCGCTACACCGCACTATACCGATTAACACCTGAGCGGTTACTGTTCAACCCGCGAAATGTTACAGAAACATGGCCCCATTTGTCCGAAGCTGACGTGGCACAAAGCGGACGTCCGCGGGGGTCGCACGGCCATTTCTCTACAAGCCCCCCCCCCCCCCCCTCCCCCCCCCCTTGTTGGAGCCCCGTAGGTCGTCGGTCGATTGCGCGCGCCTCACGCGCGTCTCGCTCGCCGAGTCATACCGACCTGCTCTCGTCGCCAGAGCTGTGGTTTTCAAACCAGCTTCGACGGGAAACATCACCATGTCACACCGCGCAGCTCGCCACCTCGTCGCACTCACTCAGCCTCGAATCGACTATCGGCATCACATATCGCAAGCACCGCCTCGCCCTCGCCCGTGTCGACGGAACCCATGGAGGCTCAGGGAATGGCAGAGACACGGTGGACCGTCTGACGGCAAGAGCTCCCCAATTCTTCGACAAGTTGCATCCACCCTGCAGCCGGGCGGTGGGCAACATGGAAGCGGACCGCTATGGCCCGGGGCCGGAGATTCGCAGCCTTCGCCTCACGGCGAGCCTCAACCTCACCCCCCAAGCAAGCCTCAAGGTGTGCCACCTTTGGACCCTCTCCCAGAAGCGACTCCAACGGTACACGGACTCGCATCTTCGCTCGCATCTCTCATCAGGGCGCCGTGGGCTGCGTAAAGCGCACCTCGCCGTCGCGCATCTCGACATGAGTGGTGACACCCGCCCCGTTTCCCACCCGTTTCGTGTTTTCGTCCTTGTCTGCCAACGACCTCTGACACCTCATGCACGATCCGCAGTACCCGATGACCTCAGACTATTGCAAGGGAGGGGTAGGGACGAGAGCACGGTGAACATGCGGGCCTTCTTGGCCTCTGAAGACCACCGGCTTGTGTACAACGAGCTGCGGGGGGTTAGCAACGAGTATGTCCAAGAAGCTCACCGGCAGATGGGAACCTCGTCCCCTGGTAAAATGGCCCGGCAAAAGCCCTCGTCATGGCAGACCCGGACTGCGGCTCGGGTCCTGCCAATGTCGACGGCGTGGCGGGGGGGGGGGGGGGGGGGGGGGGGGGCTCCTCATCATCTTTCTCAATTGCTGCGCGCCACTCACTGCGGTCAGGAGGGGGCGAGATGTGACAATTGTCGACGCCTTGAAGTTGGTCGTCGGACGAGATTCGGCGACTTTAAGGGCGCATCTCTCGGAGCACCTCGGCAAGCAACGTGGGTTCGTGTATGCGAGACAGCGAGAACCATGGCGGTGGCTGGCTAGAGATGCGGCACTGGAACCCGGAGGCCCACATTGGGGACGACGGGTACGTCCTCGCGGACGTCAAACCAGCGGTGGCTGAGGCCACCGCTGGCACGACTGACGAGCAAGAGATGCGGAGGGTGGAGAGAATTTAAAGGTAGAGGGTGGGATTACCCGCATCTCCGCAGTGGGGGCATATGAGCGCTCGCATCTCTCGCGTACAAACCGTAGTGTACTGTCGCTCCTAGCTCTTGTAACGCTGCCATGTGCAACAACCGGGGGCGCTGCGACGCCCCGGAACGCAGCGACGGACGGCAATGCGGGCGACGGCAGCACTGACGATTGTCCCGCTCCACCGGCGCGGCGCGCCCCCCGACGGCGGTGCCGCTCGGCCAGCACGGCGCGCGCCTTGGCTAGCCACGCGGCGGCGACCTCAGCGAAAGCCACCACGTCAGCCGGGAGGTGCCTGACGCGGGCGGGTTGGAGCGACCTGGCTGCGGCGTCAATCCTCGGCGCCCACGCGGCACCCGCGGCGACGCCAGCGACTGAAAGCGCGTCGGCGACTGTCCAAGCAGCCGCCGGCGCTACGCCCCGCCGCGCCGGCCCGCTGTCGTGTAGCCTGGAATGCAGGCGGGCGAGAGCATCGAGGCCGGTGAGCGTCAGGCCGCGGTTGCCACAGCGCGGGCGCGGTTGTGGCCGCTCGGAGACTTCCTGGCCGGTCGGAACGCCGTCGTAGTGATCGTGCTGCGACGCGCCGGGCCCCGAAATACTGCTGAAAGTACTGCGGCGAGGCGACGACGCAGGCGAGGCAGCGCGCGCGCCGGTCGTACCTGCCGCGCCCGTCGCGGCCTCGGGACTCGACGACCGGCGCACCGCCTGGGCGTACGTGGGAGCCGGAGGGAGGTAGGCGCGGGCGGGCTCGGCCTTGGCTAGGTGGCGTCGGGTGCACTGCCGCTTGACGGTTTTGCCGCGGGCGACGCTCCCGCCGCACGCGATGCGCCGGGGCTGCCCGATATACTGGACGATGTACTGGGGGGCGGCGGCGACCCGGGGTCAACGGCGCATTCTGCCGCGCCATCGGCGGAAGGCGCAGACGTCGCGCGGCGCCCCGCCGGATACAAGCGACCCGCCACAGCCCGCCGGGCATAACGGTGACGTCGCGTGGGAGGGGGTTGAGGGCAGCTACGCGATCTGGGTGGCGGGTGAGGCATGGCGACACACGGCCCCAGGGCGCCTCCGGGGCCGGTGGGTAGGTGGTACCAGTATCGCTTCAGGTACTGGTACTGATACTTGTAGTATTATTAGTCGTACGTCAGTCGGCATCACCGGATCCGCGAGGCTTTCCGTGCGTTCTTTAGACGCGATCCGTGCAGCCAACGTAATCATCCGCGAGGCTACGACTGGTCGAGCAGGGCTGGTCAATCAGTGTATGGTCGACATATTGGTTTCAACCAGGGTTGCCTGACCCCCCCCCCCCCCCCCCACCTAGTGGTATTCGCGGTTCAATCTGAACTGAATTCGGGCACTTCAGGCTGAAAATGCATGAATTCAGCCGAAGAGCCTTCAGGCTGAATTCAGCATGAAGACATTTCAGTTCAAGTACTCAGGTATTCAACCCGCCGTGCATGAACCCCCCTCAAGGGCTCAAGGCTTGTGTATACTTTATGTAGTGCGGGCATAATATCACCGCCTATATTGAGTCACTACTACTTAGCGGCAAGCATGACAACACATGGACCTCCGAACGACATGCATATGGAGTGATATATATGTATACACGTGTGCCCATGCCATTCCACTGAGCGAGAGGTGGTCGGCGGGCCGACGTGCCTTTGCGCCCCCTCCCCCCCCCCCCCCCCCACCCCCCCCCCCCCCCCCCCCCCCAAGGGACAGTGGCCAATAAAGTACTCAGTGCTTGTAAAGAAATTGTTACATAACTTTGATGAAAAAAACCCGACCCTCCCGCATTTTCAGGCTACCAGTGTCTTGATGACTTCTTTACGATTCGATGGCTGCGTTGTCGTCCAGCCAGCAATGACTGCACATACTCCCCACCGCTGATGCGGGCTTCCACTGTGTTGCTCGCCTGAGTGTCCGCAGTGACCTCAGCAGAGGCGGAGTCGAGTAGCTCGGCAGCCTCCTAAACCTCGCTCCGATCGAGTCTTAATATCCGGCTTGACAGAGAGGATGTAACACTCCTTGCCAAAGTTGTACGAGAGAGCAGCGTCCACATGTGCACCCATGTCTACATTCTTGTGTATGAATACTTGAGTGGCCATATTCTCCACACCCATCTTATTCCGCAGGCTTTACGTGAATAGGCCAGAGAGAGAGAACACACGCTCGCACTCTATCTGACTAGTAGGGATCGAAAGCAACAAACGTGCCAATTCCAAAACAACTGGGTACTTGGTGGCGTTCTCATGCCACCAACCTAGCACGTCACACGGCTTCGGAAATTTGTCGCTAGCCAGCCTGCTGAGTTCCGCCGTCACCTGTCGCGCACACGGCGGGGGCATGGTACCATGGCCGGCATTATCTCTGCCGGTGTGCAGATAACCAAGTCCGATGCGTGATGGGCTCGTGCCCATTCTGCATCTTCTCTTGCTACTGCTTCCACCTCGCAGTTGCTGTAGAGGACCTTTCCGATTGTCCTTTTCTGGTGATTTTCTGATATCGCCTTCTGCAGCTAGCTCATGTAGCGACTAGTTTATAACCGGCGTAGCACCAGTATTAATGGCCGCTTTGGAATTCACATCAGAATGTGTATGGCATGATGTACCTCGTGCGCTCGGGTGGAGTCTTATACATTTCCGCAATGATGCCGTATGTTAAACGTGATATATTCGTGCTGGTGCGAGTAGGCAAACACGGCAGCTACTGGTATCATCATCATATCCGCCGCCGCCGTTCCGCCATCGTCGTGACGTGCGCAACCGGCGGTGATGATCGGCAACACGCCGGCAGCACCACGCCCCCCGCCCATGAAGACGCGATGTTACCTCATATGTGCCAATATCTCCACTCCAGCCTACGGAGTTGGTGCACCACTGCATACCCATGCGAGCTCAGCTCATGGCGAAGCAGAGCCTTTGAGCGTGAATTCCCATACCTAAATTACGAGCCGCTAACCTCACGGGCAGAAGGGTTCCAAAGCCGACTGGCGGGCACCGGTACTGGGTACCGGTAGCGAGACAACAGGTGGAGCTGGCTGTGCGCACCTGGCCCGCACGGTGACGATGATGGGAGGCAGCATAGCCCAGCAGACAGGGCCTGCTGCAGCATCGCGCCCCATTGCAGCCGCGGCCTTTCGCTTGCCTACCACGTCGCGAGGACGCGCATTTCCGAGTAGGGCTCCTCCAAACTTGGGGTAACACACACCGGCTGAGTGGCCTCAACCTCACACAAAAGGTAGAGTCCAAACACATGGCTTTTGTTCGCCTCCCACCTTTGCTTGACCACCATCTGATCCTGCCACCCCCATGCTGCCCTGCATAGCAGCCTGCCATCAACCGCAGGCGCTCCCATGCCTTTTGCAACCAAGGGCCCTTCACCGTGGCGTGCACTCGGTCCCAGGTGACCCCATCTCTGATCAAAATAATGTTTCCAACGGCATCAGGTCGCGTCTGTGCCCATGCCTGACGACAAGTTGCCACTGGGTTTGTGCTGTCATATCGGCTCCTTGCAACGCTCTGCTGGGAGCATCCGATTTGCATGCAGTGGCAAAAGTAACCCCTGTCCCTGAAAGCCCGTAGAGACGCTGCACGGGCTGCACTGTTGCCAATCCTGCCCCGGGTGCGAGAAAAGACCTGCCCCTGCTCTTCCGAACCATGCAGGCGGACGCTCCGGATACAGAAAGTCAGGCGGCGCCCAAAACACCAGAACATACACGGTATGCAGTGTAGATGCTTCCGGACACGGCGGAGCATGACTGCATTTGTTCACATGCTGAAAAAAAAAGCACTCACATTTATGTCATCTGCCTGTGCAGGCGCTTGATACTGCTGCGCCACGCTGAGAGCCAGGAAGCAAGCATGGACGTTAAGGTACAGTCTTACGGGCGGGGGGAGGGGATTTACTTGGGATGGAGTAGCGGATCACAGCAAACCCATTGCCGCCCAATGCTCACCCCGTCTGCATAGCCTAGGATGCATGAGATGCATTGGTTCATTGGTTGGACACATTGCAGAGCAAGCACATCAAGCTGCACCATCATTGGCACAGGAGATGCACTCTGTCCTGTGCAGTAATGGATTGCGTTGTCGTTTGCAGGACTATAGCCGGGAGGTGACTCAGATTGGCAAGAAGGTGTGTGCGTAATCGAGCTGCGTACTTGCCGATACCCATGCGGCGGGTTGAATCTGCATGTGATGGGTGCTGCCCGTTTTAATTCCCGCCGCTATCGGGCCCAATATTGTGTTGTGTTGTGTCATTGGGCAGGGAGCCCAGTTTGTTGCACAGCAGCTGATCAAGATAGGCTGGATCCCAGACCGCGTACGAGCCGACAAGCCTGAGCATGCCTGCCGAAATATGAATATCAACATTTGCGCTGTGTTGCTGACCCCCCCCCCCTTGCTCCCGGGTTGCGATGATGTAGATACTATGCAGCCCTTCAACTCGTACACGCCAGACTCTGGATGCTATGATGCAAGTCGCAGAATCATTTCAGGAGGTCTCTGCCCTATCAACAACTGCGTGCACATGCACATGTCAATGTATGATAGGGAAGTACCGACATGGCGATGGGGGTGGGAACCAGGGGAGGAGGAGGGGGGGGGGGGGGGGGGGGGGTCACAGACATCTGCGTGAAGCACAGGGCAACAGTCTAAGCAGGGACCTCGAACTGTGAACTGCGCTGTCGTACAACAGACTGAAGTGAAGTATATTGAGAGCTTTTACACAGTTGCGGCTCTTGATGGACATACGCGGCCTGAGATGGAAATGGCGGTGCGTTTCTCGCTTGCCGGCGAAATGTATCCCCGCCCACTTCACTTTTGCCGCATAATGCGCAGCATGTGCCATTTTCTGAAGATACTGTGTGTGTGCATCCTACTCTCTGGATAGATTATTGCCGAGGCATCGTCAAGCGAATCAAGTACAATGATGTGCATGGGCCATAACAAGGGATGGGAAGAAGCTGCTAGTAGTTTTGCGGTGAGTGCAGTGAACCGAGCACACTTTCCGCGATGCCCGCTTATCATCAAGCCCCCGCATATTTAGCCTGTCAGGATACTCAAACTTGCCTAATTGGGCTAATTGCTCGCTGTTGTGCTTGACTGTGTTGCTTCACATACAGGGCACTCCGATCAAGCTCGGGACGTGCAACGCTGCGCTCCTCCTAGGTTTGGACCACTTCCATTGCATGCTGACGTAAAGTTGTATTCAAGCAGGGGGGAAGGGGGGGCGGGGGGGGGGGGGATTCCTGGTGCTGCGCCCTCAGTATCTAAAGCATGCACGAACTTCCAGAGGCCAGGTGATTGACCGCATCAGCGTTTGCATGTGCAGGTGCAGGAAGCACTTGGGAAGAGGCTTTCACCAATGGATTTGAGCTCACGGGTATCATCACACCAGATGAAGACCAATGATCTGGCCAGACTGGCTTATTGCAAAGCCTGAATAAGCAATCTGCCTGGCGGCCATATTGCGGTGTGGCACTAACCTTGGATTGATAAACCGCAATGAATTTAAAACTTATTCGCACCAAAACCCCTTCCCCCCCCCCCCCCCCCCCCCCCCCCCCCACCTGTTGCTACTTGGTATTTTTCTCATCCAAATCAACACATGTGCCCATGTATTGCACCCGTGCATGTATCTTTACTTGCTAGTAGTGGCCACAGCCAATATGCTGCTGCTGGCGGTGTGGCACTAACTTTGGATTGTTAGTGTTTGTCAATTGCATACCGACTTGCTCTGCAATTCATGAATATCAGAATCCATCTCTTGCACAAATACGCAAAAAGTATTTGTAAACGTGAAATACACTTAGCGCTATATAGAATTTAGAACAATGAGCACATCATATGAACGCCTTTCGTGCCGCTGCCCCACCGCCGCCTGGAATAAAAGTGAAGGTAGTCGCTCCCCAAAACATACTGTAGCCAGTGCTGGCAATCAATGATGGGCTTTTGGCAGTGTTGCATACGACAAACATGCCATTTCTATTAAAACATCGTTTTCTATTAAAACATCGTTTTCTATTAAAACATCGTTTTTCTCGAAATGTTAAAAACGTTTAAAACATTACCCCTCTAAGACCCAGGGCCGGCTGGGCTGCCGGGGGAGTTGCCAACATCAGCAGCATTGCTTGTCCCCTCCACTGCAGCATTCTCTTGAGTGGCAGTATGGTCACAATTTTTGCCAGTTTGGCGCACAACCTCATCACCAAGAAGGTCATCAACCTCATCTTTGGGAAGGTCATCGCCGGTCGATCAACCAGCTAGTGCATCATCCTGCTTAGGCACAGCTTGATCGCCGCCACCTGTGTCGACAACGTCCCACTCCCAGATGTGGCGGGGGGTGCCTTTCTTCCCACTCAGTCTGGACACGGTCCGCCAAGGCGTCATTCAAGCGCATGCATGCAGAGATGCTTGGGCTAGGCCAGCAGCGCCGCGCAGCAGGGCACATCATCATCAGTCACACCAGCAACATCAACACCAATAGCAGCAGGTAGCATAAGCAACAACATCATAGCTACATGGAGGGGTGAATAAGGCCACCGTATGGTTGGGTTGCCATGATACTATCTGTAATATGGTGATGGTTCATGAAAGTCAGTTCACCACCCTATCTCCATTTTATGCTTGCAAATAGCAGGAAACACCTAAATAATACCCTTGTGCATACATCCATTCAAGAAGTCTAAATCATACGAGCCTTTCCCCGATCCTGCGCCCGGTGCGTTGTCCGCGCCGCATGCTAAGGTCAGACGTTCCTGAAGCAACTGATCCGGAGTTTGACCGTTTTCAGTCGACAACCCACATCGCCTTGGCCACGTCTTCGCAAGAAGGGCCGCTCACCACGACGTAGTCGTTCGCTACTTCGCTACTTTGCGCATGACAACGCCAAGGCTGTCGGATTCAGTCGCGGAAGCATGATATATAGTAGCCGACAACGAGCAAGCCGTAAACAGCTCCCTCGCCGTGTACGCGCACCCTATTTGGGCACGCCGGCAGGTCCGTTGACTCTCAGAAGGTCGACGACCCTTCGAAGTAACGACATCACAAGCCTCGTCCCAGACTGTCTCGTAATACTATTCTAATGGCCCCTAATCGCGATTTTCCTGAGGACTGGGCGTGCTGTAATCGCCGTATATACCGTGTAATCCCGCCACCTTTATTCTCCTAGGCTCGGTACTACTCGCAATATGACGTGCTGCCCGGCTCGCCCGGGTTGCGCAATACACCAGTCCACATGAGTCTTTGCACATAAAAAATAATCCGCGCGTATATCCTCGCCTCTATGCTCAAGCCATTGGGCCGCCAGGGGGGCATTGAGCCTTGTAATCCAGTGTATGCAAGCCTCCTACGCCAAGGAGGCAGCCGTTTCTCCCGGTTATCGCACTTTTAGAAATATTCTTCGGCAATGGCATTGCTTGGCACATGGCTAAAACCACAGAAAAAACGGGCGATGAATAGGGGGCAACTTGTTGGCGGCGTAGCTACCATCCTTCCCATATGCCCGCGCGCTGCCGGACGGTGGTGGGTGGACGTATGCATGCGCTGTAAGGCGACCGAGATTGAGCCCAATCCATGCATGCTACTACTGATTCAATGCATGGCATATCCGGCGGTCGGAGCGCCGCGGATAGCACCGTACTCGCTCGTACCATCACACGTCGCCGCATCGGGGCACAAACCAGTAGACCACACACATCAACCTAACCTATCCTCACTTCGCGCTCACCTAGGCACCACTACATGTCATCCTCATCTCGTCACCCTTCGTCAGTTATATATGGAGGGAGACCAGTCTGCCGCGAAGCAGAGCGCAACGACGATGGCGGACGAGGCGATGGCGGAGGACAACACCGCCGCCGCGGCCAACATTGCCGCCAACAGCTTAGCAAGAGTTACACCGATACCACTTGGGACTCAAGCCGACGATATTCTCATCCATGAAGCAGGCGGAGCAGTATGGAGCCGAGCCAGCGGATGAGGAGGCGAGGGATTAGAGGGGTTTTTATGCCATCATGCTCTTTTATGCATGTTTCACTATGCATGCGTTGGGACATCATCGTTCGACACACACAAATGTACACACAGTAGGCTTTTCCCCTCTGAAGCCAATTCAATTGTATACTACAACTTCCACCACAATTGCTGCCCCTCTGCATCCGCCATGGCTGCTCCTTGGCCCTTCACTGTCCCGCCCTTCCCTATAATCAACAATTTCAATGCTACTACTCAAAACCCAGTACTGCAACATGTTGACTGCAGCATGCATTGCAGCATGCACTGCAGCCTGCAGTACTTGAAAGTGGACTGCAGCCCAACCATGGTTGAGACTTTTGCCACACTGTACTTTAACGCCACACAAGCTCCGTGATGACGCAACGGCCGGCGGCCTAGGTCTCAAACCGCCGGCTGAGATGCTGGACTCTTTACCATGCAAAGCAGCAGCGTGAGCGTTTGTAACTATCTAGGCCTACCAGCCCCCGCCGTTGCGAGCCATCGGCGCCAAGTAGTGGTGTGCCATGGGGCGTCGCAACTCCAAGCGCCGTATTCCTAGGGGAAAGGAGGGCTTGACCGCTGCCAAGGGGACTTGGGAAGAGGTGACCAAGAGAATGCATTGCCACGCGTGGGGCGCCCCTATCTCGAAGACCCACTTCTACGACACTTACAGATGGACAGAGGCGTGCGCCAAGCCTCCGGAGACCGTCGCGCGTGCCGCAGCCGGTGGTGACGGCGCGCCCCGGTTGCATCGTACGTCCGTCACGGCTCTGCTCCGTCCGGACCCGGTCAGACGGAAATGCGGGGCGAGCCGGGTGATGCATCGATACCGTCGCCGCCGCCATCGCCCCCCCGACCACTCCGCCGCTCCCGTCTCCCCGAAACGAAGCAGCGAGCCCCGCACTACCCAGCGGCGGGAAGGGGCGACCCGTTCGGTGTCGTATGCTGGTAGCCTGGCAGCAAGCATGACAGCGCAAGAGATGAGTACCGAGCCTCACGTGGGCACTATCATAACCAAGACGATCGGGACGCGGGGGTGCTTTCTCGGCCAGGTAGCCCCCCCCCCCCCCCCTCTCCCCCCGCCACCCCAGTTGCCCTTCTTGACGTCCCGTTACACCTGCCACCGCTTCCATGTGATAGCCAACCGTCGTGTGTATCACCCAACATTTAGGTCGTCAGTTGGAGATGGGATAACGAGGACGCATACCCGGCGGATAGAGGCTGATGATGAAGGTGATTTACGACGACGGCGACTCGGAAGAGGTAACTAAGTCCGAGATAGAACCGCTATACGTACCGACAGAGCAACTGAACGATTTCATTCGCAGGTTGCCTCAGGGCGCCATTGACAACCTACCGGCGGTGCGCCCCTTGCGCACTCACCGACGGTGCCTTCGGCGGGGGGGCGGGGGGGGGGGGGGTGGGGGTGCTTGCCCACGTTGTTGCCCCATAGTTTAGGTAACGGTAATAATATCGCACTGGCAAGGTGCAAACGGTGATTGTTGAAGATAGGGTTGCGCGCTCGTTCGTTTACATGCTTGCGCGCATGTGCACCTACACGAGCTACTCAAACTTCTGGACGCCGACATCGACGCCGATAGCGACGCCGAAGGCATTGTCGCGGAGGTTGTGGAAGGCAACCCCTCTGGCGACAGCCGCGACGACAACGACGATGAAGAAGGCGATGGCGCGAGGTATGACCTCAGTACCGGGACCAGCAGCACTCGCGGGAAGTACGACGACGGGATGAAGAGATGAGCATGTATCGTGGCGCCCCCCCCCCCCCCCCCCCCTTGTGTGGCGCCTACTAGTCCGCACATGTTCCTCCACCCCCTTCGCAACAAACGCCGTCAATTGTACACCGGTGCCGACGCCACCATGATGGAGGTCGCGCTCAATATCTGCAAGTGGAAACTGAATCACATCACAAAGACGGCGGCGTTCGAGAGGCTGTTGGAGCCGTTGAAGAAACACATGCTACCGAAGGAAGGGTGAGAGCTTACCGAGACGTGGTATCAGGTGGACGGAGCAGTGCCTGAAGGTCCCGGACATAAAGAAGTATATCGTTCACTGCTGCCCGTGCGACAAGCGTCGGTACGGCCAACCCCTGGATGGTGACTAGAGCTACGACGACCGCTGCCCTCGCTGCAATTTGACGCGCTGGACACATACACAAGTCACTGCGCGCCACCCGCACCCCGCCAGGCCTCAACCGCACCAGTTTTACTACGACTTCAACGTATGTGATGTGATGCGCCCCCTCCCCCTTCCGCCGTGTGTCCCCACGCATCGACAACATTGTCAGCGGAAAGAGTAATTGAGTTATTGTTGCACGAAACGCGATGCAGGTGGTGAAGCAATTCTTTTGGGATGAGGAATGGCCTTGCTTTGCGCCGAGGCACGTGCAGAGATCAATATATCAATGAATTGTGGGACTCTTACGCATGCAAGACCATGGATGCTGCCTCCAACGGGCAGTTTTCTCACAAAGACAACGGGGTGTATGATTTAGGTGGAGATGGGGTGGAGCTGCACTATAGCAAAGCATATTCTTGCTGGATATCTGGCATTAGGCTTTACCCTGTGGCTTTTATATGCTGCGAGATAAATGACTATGATTATAGTTGGGTGGTTTTGACGTGCTGTAGTGCGGTGTGGTCTATCACACTCGTCGAAACGGGTCCGCCTAACCGCGCCTAACACTAAGACGGTACTTTTACTGTATTTGTACTTAATTTACTGTACGATTACTATATTCCGTATTACCCCGCACCTAATCGCGCCTAACCCGCGCCTATATCTTCTTTCAGTTAGCTTATCTCGGCGGCACACCGGTTCGCGTCGGTACTCGTTTCTGAAAACTACCGCGAACGGGTCTCAAATCCGAGATGTGTAGCTGGCAACGCTTTTTGGCTACGTGGCACGCGCTACGTGCGTACTATTAGCACGTGACCGCTCGTGCACCTCCCTCATCATCCCGCCGTCAGCCCCATCCATGCCCGCGACACACAAGACGAGGCACCCGAAGGCCAGCACCATATGCCTACATTAGCGCGCTGCTACCGCGGTATGCACGCAATGGTGCCGGCCGGTGTGTCCGATTGGCATCGGTGGGGCGGGATGGGCTGGCGAGACGGGTGGGCACGTGGGCTCTGAGTTTTGATCAAATGACGTTATATTTTACTATATCAACCGGATACTAATCATTACTCGTAGTCGTTTCGGTAGTTGCATCTCAGGATTGTGACCCCGCTATACATAGCTTCAACCCCGGGAGGATTTCATTTAGAGAGTACCCGGGGACCCGGTGTGGGTAGTTGCGAGTACCCGCGCCGCCATGACTGCCATGGCAGTACCCGTACGCTAATGGTACGTGATATCACGGCGTACCAGTACCGGGATATTGCGCGCGAACTATTTATGTAAGAGAACCCTTTATGCGGGCCCGCGCGCAGCGCGTCTAGCACACAGCAAACTTCCTCACCCACCCCGAGCTGCACATAACGGGCTTGCCACCAGTGCGCGCGGCCAATGCGCATCACGTCCCCCGGAGCGCAAACCTTATCCCATGGGTACACATTACTGGGGGTGGTACGGCAGGTGGTGCTTACAATGGTCAACACCGGCTGCGCACTCGGCCGCATGAGGTACGGACGTTGCCATTTTTGCCCCACTCGCTCACTGAATCCCACCCACGCCAAGCAAAATCGGAGACATCTCGGCAACGATCCCACCCGACATGCACCCGATATCGTTCGAGGTAGGGGAAGCTGAGGTCGCTACCGTGGCGAATTTTTGAGTTCCTCCGTTGTTCTCTCGCATTGTCCGTTGATGCTACAGGGGGTTGGAGGCTGAAAATTTGTCACGCCGACGCAGCGCCCCAACGATATGGCGCAACGCGAGAACTGCGCTCGGTGCGTTATGGCCGTTTCGTCCAACCAGCCCGCCGCCTCCGAATTCTGCCGGAAGTGTGGCAAGTCCACCATAGTAGACGGACTAGCAATGGTAGGTGAGGAGGCGTTGGTCTCGGCGGTGACCGAGGCGATGTGCGACCGCTTGAGCGGCCACCACATGCAGGGAACGGCCACCACATGGCGAATGCTTGAACGGCCACCACGTGGCTTGAAGCCCGCGATGGCGACCTTTCGCGGCATGCCAGCGGACCTCCTCGTCTCGTTTTGCCAGGCACGACCGGACATGTGGCCCGCAAGGTCCGCGTCACAGCCCGCGGCGGGAGAAAGAAGGCCAGATACATTACCATTTGTCGCGAGGGAGTCGAGTCGGTCGCCCTCTTCTAGGACGTGCACGGCGGGGCGCTCAAGGTTCGCAATCACATGAAGCATGCGGAGCTGAGGCACGTGCAGGCACTTGAAGAGAGAAGCGCACGGTGGGGTGAGGATGACCGACATGGGGGGGGGGGGGGGGGGGGGGGGGGGGGGCATCGTGTCCACGTTGTACCCTCTGTCCCTTGAAGTTAGTGAGGGAGGAACCATTATAGGGCTAGTGCAGCAAGCTCAAGGTGGTCAAGGGGACTGTGTACTTCCACACCATAGTGGTGGCAGCGAAGGAGGACACCGACATGTAGCTGCCAACTGGCTAATCAGTGGGCTCAACTGATCCAAAGGCATCGCCCTTCCCCACTGTCTTTGATGATCCCAAAGTAGAGGCAATGCGCGAGCTTCATGCGCTGTGCGAGGCGCATTTTATGCACATGATGGGCCCGATGGACGATAGCGATGCTCTGCGCGATGTGTTGGGCTGGGATTGCAGCGCACCAATCCCGCCACCGCTTCCCATACAGACGGGTGGCTATGTCTTCCGGTGGGAGGGGCCGCTAGGCAAGAGCGAGGCAGACAAGCCGGAACGGGAGGCGCTCTGGACTGTGCGATCAGAGCGTGCGCGCGAGCTGGGTGAGCGCGCTTGGAAGCTGCGCGCTAAGGAGTGGCAGGAGCGCATGGAGCGAGAGTGAGCGGGTACCTCAGACAACACCAGCGAAGGCGACTATTCAGCGCCCCGGAACCACATCGGCGCAGTCCTGAAAGCTACGACAGCATTGACAGCTGGGATGAGGCAAAATGCGGGCCATATGTGAAGTAGTACTACACGCAACGGAGGGCGGGGCGCGAAGCAACGATGGAGGCGGGAGGCGAGGCGTTAAGCATCGGTGAGGGGGGGCTGGGGGCAGGAGTGAGCGGAGCACCCGCCGCTCATATTACATGGTTGTCTATGGCAAATCCGGTAAGGGCGAGAAGGGGAAGGGACACGCTCACTAGATGCAATTAATGCATTCACATCCTCCTTCGCTTCGTCGCCGCTTTCTCTGCCATCTCTGCCTTCACGGCACATGCCTCCACTTTGAGCATGTGGGGTTGTGCACGATGGGCTGGTCCATGCATGTCACGGTGGTGCGCGATGAAGGTGCTGCGCGTCATGACTGGGCCAATCATGGAGAGCGTCACTTTGCCGGACTTAAGCAGGCGCTGGGGCTGGTGGTTGCTGCCGTTGCGGAAGCCCTCCTTGATCTCCATGTTTGCATGGCTCCATGCACTGAGCGCTCAGCGCGTAAAGGTTGCCATGCAGCTCTATCCATCGGGGAATTGCCGTCATGCAACTTCATGCATGCTCGGAGTGATGTCCTTTGCTGTCCCGATGTCCATGAAGGCTGCGAAGAATACCCCCGTAGCTGCCCGTAGCTTGTAGGTCAAGGTAGGTTATTTCGTTGTCGCTGAGCGCCACCTCAAAGACAACGCGATGACTTCGCCTCCCATTGTGTTTGCAGTTGGAGATGCGTGTCATCAGCGCCTATGAGCACTGGACTGTGGGAGGGCCCGATCAACACTGTCTTCTAGCAGGACTTTGCCTTCCCGCCCAAGATTGTGCATGGCAGACTGGTCACATATACATGGACAGAGGCCATCAGCATTGCTGGCAAGGGGCGGCGGCAAAGGGCCGCTGGTGACACTGTGCCGAGGCAGATGATCAGGTGATGGACCACATGTGTTATATATTATTGCAGACGCATCCTACATGTTGCTGTTGCTTTGCTGCACTTTGCGTTGATGTTGATAGTGCAGCCCGGCACAGGTGGTGCTCCTACTTGAAGCACTCCCATGCCAAGGACATCGCCGCCCTTGATGAACTTGAAATTGAAATTGATTACAACGTCTAGTATGCTGCATCCACTCGCTCGGACTGATTTGTTCTTAGGCATAAGTTACGATCGTCAAACGAAACGTCCGGGGTCATAGTATCGTACCGGACACGCCCGGATAACCCGGCTGTAGGAAATGGGACGCGCGACCCCCCAAGTTACGTCAGACGAAGCGGTATCGCGCCCTTTAACTTCGTCGGAGAATGGTCGGAGGAGTCATTTCCTACAGCCGTCAGCCGTTTTGTCGGAGATCTCCGACGAAAGCCATTTCCTCCGACGAAACACATCAAGTGGGCCCATCAGGCGCCATCGCCCCCCCGCCCCCCCCCACGCCCCCCCTCCCCCCCACCCCTCGCAGCTTCCGTACCACCGCCGTACATTCCGAATCGTGCCAGCACGTCCGCCTTTCGCGGTGCAGGCGACGCACCGGCTTGCACCCCCCCCCCCCCCCCCGGTCAAGGTCCTGACACATCTGCCGACTGCGCGCAGTCAGGTCAACGAGGCGTCACGCAGCTCCCTGTATGCCAGCACCACACACCACCGACCCCGCAACGGCTCCTTCCTCCTTCATTGAACTGGTCGACAAGGCTTGTGCGCGGATGGTCGAGTCGCTCCCTGCAGTCGTTGCGCGCGATGCTGCCCGTGATGATGCTGAAGATGCCTTATGGGACGACGACGACGTGGGACAAGGGCGAGATCGACGATGACGTCGCCATCTCCGACGCCTCACCAGCCCTTGTCTCCCCCGAAGCTGAAGCTGCGTGTGAAGACGGCATCGGTGATGGCCATGGCCCGAGTGCGGGGCAAGCCGATCCCTACAGCTTGGACCGAGCCCGCCCGTGAGTACTTTCTTCTATTCGGCCAGCTGCCCAACAGCAAGAACATTGGCGGGTTCCGCCTCGGTGGTACACCGTCCCCCGGCGGAGGTCCAGCCACAGGCCGCGCCACTCAACGCGAGCTTGAGAACAACTGAAGAGGGCTCGTCGTGAGGGGGAGAGGATTGAGGCCGCTCAAAACCTCATGGCACAGCATTTCGGGGAGCAGAAGAAGGCATCCAACTATAATGCCTCCGCACTTTCCAAGAACAACAAGATATGACTGCACAAATCTTGCTGAAGCATGGCAATGAGCATTAGAGGGACAAGGCTATGCAAATCCTCATGAAGAATTTGGAAGAAGAGGATAAGGCTCCTCCCGCCCCCCAAGCCAACCCGGCCCCTGTGGATGACAGCTTTCCCGCTCCCTCTGACTACAACCCTGCCTGCCACTGTAGGGCAGATGCTGCAAGACAAGGCTGCTGCCGGGCCGCCAACTGTGTTCATGGAATAGTCAGCATAGCCCCCCCCCCCCCCCCCCCCCCCCCCCCCCCCCCCTTCCCGGCCAAGTAGGAATATTGCACAAGAGGCACCATCCATTACAGCATCCCTACCCTAAATATATGTAGACACTTTTCACAGAGTATCATGCCATGGCCTTGTGCAGCCATTCACATGCCTGTCACACACTGCAGACGCATGCATGCTTGAGCTTGCACAACATCACCTTTCTGATCATGTAGCTGATATGCTCACTATGGCCTCCTGCGTATCAATGTGGTAGTCATCCAGCTCTACCTCCTCTGCTGATGCTTGATGTCGACCTACTATACTGAGATATGTACCAACCTCCGGGGTGGCGTCCATATGCATTTGCTGCTTGATCATTTCCACCGTTGCAGATGCTGTCCCCCCAATGGCGTCCATCTCCAGTGGCTCCCAGTCATCATAACGCTCCCTTATAGTGCTGAGGCCATCGTACTGAGACAACATTTTATGCAGAGTTGAGCATGACCGCAACATGTCGTCCAGTTGTTCTTTGGTTGACACATTCGAACGGACATGTGCGCACATGCTCGGATGTAGCAAAGCATATGTACTTCATCATACGGCGTACAACACAGCGTGAGGGGCATATGCACATATATGTATGCATGCTGCACATCACACACACACACGCACACACGCACACACACACACACACACACACACACACACACACACACACACACAATAACAGAGCGTTGCAAGTCAGAGGCAGCGCCTGTCATTATGTAGTCAGACACTTAGCAGCGCACACATTTACACATTATCATTTGGCGCACAGCACAGCGCGAGCGGCATATGTATATATGCATACGGGCTGCCATCACCGACGCATCACACTGACACACATACAAGTGTCATATTACCGCGCTGCCAGCCGCGCGTGGCCCGTCAATATATCACACCTTCAGAAAACATTCACCACCTTTTCTTGATCCCAAATAAACATTCCGAGTCCTTTCGCACACTTTCGCTACTGAGAGCGCCAGCAGCCTCCGCTGACTTGACTCTCCATCTGATGTGGTAGCTCCCGGCATTGATGGCATGTGCACCCGTATGTTCGCGCAGGCTGCCATCAGACCTATACGTCTGCAAGCCGGCCTCAGTGAACAGTTTGTTCTCGCTCACCTGCGGTTGAAAACAACCTCAGCATTCCCTCGGCATGAGGGAACCAACATAGCAAGCGGGGAGTATCAATCCGCCAGCACGCATTTCCCTTATGAACGAGTCATCTCTCACTCTCTCACTATGGTTTTGTAAGTATGACCCCCAGCAAAGGGACCGTGGACAGAAAATATCCACCTGCACAACAGAGATACATAACATCACAGCATTTGAGGGAGATACAAGGACGGGTGAGGCGCTTGAACCATCAAGAGTTGCGATAACTTGGGGCGGAGGGGGGGGGGGGCTGAATTCTGGTGACCCACATTCACATTCCAAGCTAGCGTAGGGTACCCCTCTGCGCCAAGAAAGATAATTAGCAACCTCCTCCTCTTCGGCGACTATTTGCGCGATCGTGACCGGACCCAAAACCACCATCTCGTCCGATTCCGCATCTGAGTACGCGGAGTGGGCGAACATGTCGTGCTATACGCCGCGGCGGGGCGTGGTTGGAGCAGAGCGGGAGTGGGCGGAGGCTCGCTGACCCGTGTCGATCGAGGCACCAATGGAGGTTGCACGCAGAGTCGCCGCCGCCCACGTCCCGCCATCCCGCGCCCCGCGCGCCCGTTCGAATTCGGCTGACATGCGCGCGCCGCCCGCCCGAATCGTTTAACGATCGTAACTTGGCGCGAATACCGGCGCAACTTCCTCCAGCGAAACGGCCGGAATGGTCGGAGATCTCCTACATTCCTCCGATGGGCGCGCGCTCCGCGCCCCTTCCGTTTGCCGAACGTAACTTCCGCCTTAAAACATGCTATCTCTAACCACAGTGGGGAACACGAAGTGTTATCAGAGTTCAAGCTATCAGCCATCCTCTTATGTTTCCTAGCCCCTCCTCCGTCCATCAGTGGGCTATAGCTAAGACAGCAGCGCCCCCCTGCTGTCCCTACCTAAGTCGGACTCATATCCCATCCTGAGCTCAGCAGGCACGCTAAGGCAGCCAGAGGCGTCCCGCTTGCTGCTACTGAGGTGTGATGGGGGAGGGGAGCTGACCGGAATAGCTGCATGGTGCTCAGTATTTCTGTACCGTTGAGCCGGCTAGCTTGGGGGGGTGGGGGCTACAATGCCCCCCATTTCTAATATTTCTTTGGCAACAGTATACTGCGTTTAATGGCCTGATGACTTCGTCTCGTGCATGTACCAAGCCCGCGGGTCGGGCGATACACTGTTTGTAATACTTGCGGGGAATAGTGCTGGTAAATTCGAAAAAAGCATTCCGGACGTACCGGCTCAAAACGTCCGTAGTTCTTGGGTTGAGGCGCGAATAGTCGCGGGCGTGCGTCCGGCTTGGGGTTGGGTGCCTTGCCTGCGGAGCATCCGCATACGGCCCACCTGCTGCTGCAAGGGGGTCGTCCGGCGCGGGGGGCGGCGGGGGCGATGAGCCTCTGCCGCGAGCTGGACCAGGCGGGACGCCTGGGCTGGTGTGCTGGTTGTGGAGGTATGCTCGAGGGTTTGGTGGCCTCCGAGGCCTCTCTTGTCGCGGTGGGGGCTTGGGGCTGTGGCCGCTGGAGCCGGCTCGGGGTGCGGGGCTGGATCGACGCTTGTCGCCGGCTGATCTTCCGGTGGCGGGTCTTCGCCGTCCATCTCCGTGTCTTGGGGGGCTGCCGCGGCCGGAGGGGTGGGCCTCTTGTAGTTGGCTAGTTGGTGGTGGCGGGAGCTCCTAGGGGAGGTGGCCATGGTGCATCGCCGACTGGTCGGTTGTAGTCGGCGCCGGTTGGTGAATAGTCGCCGGCCTCTCCCGCCTACGCAGGTGCATGGTTCTGGCTGCGACGAGTTTCGCGCCGGATCCCGTGTTAGTGTCGAGTCCAGCTCTGCTCACCCCTGTCGAAGAGGCGCCAACCGGCATAGGGGCGCGTCGGGTCACCGCCATGACGTCGTGAGTTGATGTGTGTGCCCCGAGCTTGGGGCCGAGGGTACGGATCGGGTAGAGAAGGATACGGCGCATGTCGACCCCCGTCGCACGGATGCGGGTCGCCAGATCGCTAAATAGCAGGGCGACTTGTGTGGCACAGTCGCTACCAGGGGGAAGATCGATTGGGGGTTGGCAGGACAGGCGGCGCAAAACGCGGCGGAGACGGCGGATATCAAATGGGAGTCGGGTGCTTGTGAATTCCTTTGCGGCGATGGTAGTTGTGATTTTGGGGGGTTGGGCTCTGCCGCTGCGCGGCGTATCGATAGGGTTGCTGCCGACCGCGGCCTCCCGTTGCTCCTCGGGTCTGTTGGTGTCCATGTTGGCTGTTGTGGTAGTCTCCTGTGGAGCCTGCTCTTAACGCGGCTGTGGGCGCTGGCCGGCAGTTGGCATGGGGCGGGCAATAGGTGAAAGTCGGATGCCTGCGAATTTTTTTTGTAGTGATGGCTGTTCGGATTTTGGGGAGTTGGGTCTTGCCACTGCGCGGCGCATCGAGAGCGGCGCCGACCGCGGCATTCTGTTGCTCCTCGGGTATGTTGATGTCCATGGTGGCTGTAGTGATGATCCTGTGGAGCCTGCTATTCACGCCTCTGTGGGTGCAGGCCGGCACTTGGCCTAGCAGTGGTGGGTCGTCCGGTCGTCGGGCGGTCCACCGTTTCACATGAGTACACTATCATCACCAGTAGAGCCGCGCCGGCTCGCCCAGATTTAGTACATACGCAGTACTTCGCCATGTGTAAAGGACAGGCTGGAAAGTGAGAAGTTACTTTTAGAAGATGAGGATTATGGCGGTGTTGATGCCATGCAGTGGTAGCATATATAGGCAGCAACCGTGGCGTTTGTGAACTGAGCATATCCAGCTATTGCCTAAGCAGTTGCGTAGTATGGCATGCGCATGATACGTATAGGCGTCGGATGGGTCTGGGGCTTCCAATGGAATGTTTAGCAAAATTATCTTACGAAACATGGCCAATCTGCATTATGCTTGCATATGCCTGCTTCACTAATATTTTTCCTGACACACTCACAACATATTTTTTTCTGATACTGACAACAACATGGGTCACTTTTGCGCACGGATGCCGCGATGTACTGCGATGTACCGATGTTGACACAAAATTTTGCATATGTCTTTGCCGTTATACACATGTGCACTTATGTAAATTTCATTTCATTTGTGGTATGTATGTTGATAGGCATGTTATATGTTCAGCAATAAGATTACTGTGAAACGCATTGTGCATTACAACAGCGGATGCATCGTAGTGCCATTGATAATGTTGTTGTGGCGCCCCGGGTACCGAGGTACCATTCCTACTCGGGACTGATGAAATGATATGAAGTACGTGATTACACGCGGTAGCCACCAGCCGCGCGCGCACTTTCACTCTTCAACACTTCCTCGCTCGTGGCTTCGCCTGTTTATGCTGACCGCTTCGCATGAAGAGCGGATCGCCATGCTCGCCCCCCGTGCCACCATGGCCTCCGTCAGCACCTTCCATGCCGCTGCCGGGACGGATGACGCCTCGTGGGAAGACATCATGCTGCCGAGAGGAGCACGCGAGCCCCCGCCTGTCCCGCGCGGCCCGCCCCCGCGCTACTACCTCACGACCGCCGGCGCCGATGACTCGATGAGCTGTTCTGACGGGTCAATCTGAACGGCCCCTTGACCAACGCCCGCCAGTGCGAGGCCAGCAGTAACGACACCCAGGCTGCGCAAGGGGTGTACGTATTCACCTCCCTAGCGGAGGCGCAAGACAAGACAAATCAGGGCTTCGACGCGGCGTTCGTGTGCAGCTGTCACAGCTAGAGGAAGCCGGGTTTCGCGTGGCCGGCGGCGGTCCTCTGCACTCGCCCAACCGCGGTATCGCGTACTTCTTCAGCGTCGGTGACCGGACTAGGCAGCGTCGTCACGTAGCTCACCTCTAAGACGCAGCCGGCGATTGCCGGCACGGAGAGGCAGCGGTCTGAACGCGTCATCTCAAGTGCCCCCTCTTCCCATGTATCCAGCGGGTTCTTGTTTTTTCGTGTTCAATAAAATAGAGACGAATCTAAAACTCGAATCCGCATGCTACCACTCCCCGAGCAGCAGAGCTCAAGTAACCCTTCGATGCCGCTTTCGACGCCTTCTGCCCCATCGACGGTGTCGCCGGACTGCCCTATTTAGACGTCGAAATCCCACGGCATACAAACGGCCACATTATCAAGCGCTTCGAAGAGCTCGCTACGACTGGCACCGGCTTCGCGTACGACATCATTCCCGACGCGCCCACCGACAACGTCATGCGCAAGCAGATTCATAAGGGCCACCCGCAGCCGTAGGAGTAACTGATGGCCATTTTCCAAGAAGTGGTTGGAGAGGAAGACTCGGGTCATTCAGCTCTGGGCAGCAACGTGGTGGGGCAAGTACTACACGGAGTCCGTCACCAAAAGGACGACCGCCGTCTCCCCGCCCTAATTGACCGTGGGGGAGGAGCAAGTTGCCGTGCTTAAGTCGGTTAAGCCGACGCATGCAGCAAGGGTTCTTTGCATCCCAGTGCAAAGGTGCGCTTGCCGGCTGGTTTACCTGCTCACCGTGTCGCTGCTGATGTTGCCGATGCATGAGGGTCGGCGACTTGGTGTTTTTTCTTTCATGACTACCGCAGGTTCGGAATCGACCAGAACGGCGCTCCGGTGCAAGACATGTCTATCGGCTCCAGCCCCCCTTCCCCGCCGGCTCGACGAGCTCATGTTCCCCGTGCGGCTAGATCCCCAGCGCTTCAGGACGCTAATGCGAGGATGCATGTTGGACGCCAAAAGAAGCAAGCGCAACGGGGGCGCGCGGCGGCATTTAGGCCAGCCCCGTCAAACAAGCCCCTTCGCCGTGGGGTGCACATGGCAGCAGCTGCCATTAATAGCATACCCGCATATGTAGCTGCAGGCGGCAAGGGGCAGTCAACACCCGAGCCGGCAGCGGGCATAACACCACATGCCGGCGCCAGGAAGAGGCCGGCGGCAGCGGAGCCAACCGGCCGCATGCCAAGGGGGGGCGGGCACGGGGGCGGTAGTAGACCCATTGTAATTAAATTTCTAGTATTTCCCTAACACTTCATGCAGTTGCCGACCTCTCCGCCATAAATCCGAAAGTTCCCGGTGCCTTGACGCCACATTTGACACCTAGGAGTAGGCGCGCCTATGTCCGCCTAGCCACACCCCGAAGCTCGACGCTCATTGGATGCTGATCTAGCCTTGCACCTCCGCTTTATTAAATCACCAAATCAACCGCGACTACCGTGCAATGCATTTTTGCAACCTTTGTTGTGGATCGACTAGGCCCATAATGCCGCCCCGCATGCTCGTCATCATCACGCGGGTACCTATATCTTCCGCGCTTTCTCGTGATATATGCGCGCGCCTATATATATCATATATGAAGGGCGGTGATGCCCGTAAAGTACAGTGACTCGTGTACTAGTGTCGTAATTTGTGCACTCGTGACTACCGAGTACCCGCTACTCGCAATAGTACTTTGATGCAGGGGCTCCGCTGCCGTACTCATTCTTCCCGCCAGTTTTAAAGTAGGGTGACGCCTAACGTTAGGCGGGAATCATGCGCTATATATACATGCGACTACTCGCGCCAAATAGTCGTTAGGCGCGGTTAGGCGAACCCCGATTCGACGAGTGTACTTCAAGTGTCAAGACATGCCAACACCAAATCGGGCGGAGAAGCGCAACATGAAGGTGTTGATCATCATCCCACGGCCCTTTGCACCAAAGCACATTGACATATATGTTGAGGAGATCGACACTCAAGGCAATTGCCAGAACGCACAGCGCGGGGGGCGCACTGACTGTTCATGATGTGTATGAGGTGACAAACAGCGATGGCAACAAGTCCAGAGCGCGCGGTGACTTGCAGCATCAGGTGTGCACCCACTGTCAACCTGATATGGGCATGCAGGCATGCGATGGGCTGCTGTCGGCATATAACACTGACATGCACAATTTGGGATGATGGACCACAGATATATATTGGCGCATTTTTTGCTAACATGCATGGACGCTGCACGGCTATGAAGCGTGGTGGAGTTACATCGTGGCACTGCTTCTCCTACTGTCTGCTACAAAGTACAGAGGGCAGGGACAAGAAAAAAGGTATGACTGTGCATGCGTTATGTGTTTGCATGCAGATATCGTATTACTACTCTGGGTGATGATGATCATACATGGGCGGCTTCGGGTGCAGGCAAGTACTACTTCGGAGTCTGAAGTTCAGACGCCTCTTACCGCGACGGCTACACAGACGGCGTGCACATGGTGGTGATGGATGCAACGCAGGGAAAGACTGCCGACGATGACTACGAGCCCAGCATTGCCTACTTCGGGGATGCTCACTTGCAACAGCTGTCCAACGCGGATACGCATTATCTGGCACTAGAGTAGGCCGGCGCAGGGCGCATCGTACCCACGATAGCCGGCACTTCGGGCTTGTCTCCATTTGTGCGTTGGCTTCTGTATATAAGCTATGTTGAGTTATGGCCGCTACTGATAGCACATGCACTACTGCTGGGGGTAGTCACGGACTTTTGGGAGTATGTCGGTGCCTTGAAGGTTGGTGATTTTTAACAACGTTGTTGCTGCCCGCCCATGGTTCCTGCCGCAAGTGGCGTTGCTGATATGTGTGTGCCCTCGCATAGCATGCGGCCCAAGACGAAGAAGATTGACATGCGGATAGCGCTGGTCGCCCTGGCGAGTGACTTTGGCATGCCAGTCCGGCCGATGTTGTCGTCAGCCGGCACTAGCGGTGTGGTGTGTGCCCATTGGACATGCGAGGACTTCCTGCACTTCGCGGAGACTGTGGCAGCGTTGGATGGTCCTTGGGTGAGGGCCCCTCACTGCTGTTGCTAGGAGTAACACAGCCCAGCTCCGCTGTAGTGGGGTGTTGTTTGCTGAATACGTGGCATGCGCGGCAATTCCTACGCGGGGTGTGTTTAAAAGTGCATAGCATCAACAATTGGCAGTCATGTGGCACATGCTGCAAGGAGCGGTCATCCACTACCTGAGAGACTGCGAGGAGTGTGACGCTCCAACTGACAGTGAGGAGTGCCAACGTGTCAACGAGTACATCAAGAAGCAGCGGGAGGATGGCTTCAATTGTTTGCTGACCTATGCGCATATGTGCAGCATGTATTTGCCTGATGAGATGGTGAAACTAAACCTGCACAATCTGGTTGGACGAGTCAGAGCCCAGGAGGCGGCCCGCGACTAAGAGCTCTGGATAAACCGTACCGTGCGCCCCCACCCCTGGGCCTTTTGCCCTCATACGCGCTGTGTCTAGGTTGCTGTCCTATGAATACATACCCTATGTCATTTGCAGATGCGGGACGTGAAGTGCGCCTGGCCAGTGGCAGTGGCACCATTGACACGGAGCGGGCATACGGGCGGCAGTTCTTACTTGAGGCGTCACGCATCAAATTCTTGCGTGCATGCCTGGACCCAGACTTCCCTGGCATGCCTATGTGGCGGCCACGCTTTGTGGGACAGTGGGAGGCCGCTGGCGCATACGATGCGGTGGATATGTTTGAGGGCACGGGACCAAGCTGCAGGGGCGCCGCTATCTTGCAAGGCACCGCAAGCGCCCCCGCCACCTGGTCGGACTGCGAGGTGGCGCTTGATAAGTACTATGAAGGAACTGGCACACATGAGCATGAGCCGGCCTCGAAGGACGAATATGAAACAACAGGGCTCAACCCTCATGAAATCAAGTGACCCCCCCCCCCCCCTCCGCCCCCCCGGTCCCATTCCGCCCCTTTCCTCCCAATTACCTGAAATCGTGATAGGCCATGATCTTAATGCAGCGTGCTCCGGTACTACCATGTGAACCTCCTATTTACTACATACCTTGCTGCACGTTGCTATCATGTTGCGCGCTGGCGCCCCGTTGCCCCGGCCGCGCTAGCACACGAATGCGGTTTGTGAAATCGACGGACATGAGTCGATTTCAATCTTTTCTGCGGTCAAGAATGATTTACTCTGATTGTTGCTTATGATTAATGAGGTTGTTGCACTATCTCGCAGGTACAATCTGTATCACCAGTGCAAGATAGGGGAGGAAACGTCATTCCTGGCTACCTCTGTATCGTACACCATAACACAAGGACGGAAGCGCAGCTACTTGATAAAGGCAACCCCCCTCCACCCACGCCTTACTCCAAACTGCCTACATAGTGTTGCCTTGCTGCTGAGCTATGATATACACACTCATGCAGGTTGTGCATGAAAAGCCCGAGACACGGAGACCCGTGGTGTTCAAGCACAAGACATGGGACGAGCAGTGGGTGCCCACGGATGAGTACGGCAAGCATGCCATAATGCAAGACAGGCGTGCCGCGGTGGGCATGACAACGACGTGTGTGTTGGGAAAATTGTGTACATCCTAAAGGTGACCCACACCAGCCCTTCGGTGCCGGACCTCACCCTCGCCGTGTGCCGACTGCACGCAGTCAAGCATATGGTGATAGGCTCTTCCCTCGGCACTGGTGTGTGGCAGAGCAAGCAAGAAGGCGCCCCTTCGGCCAAACATTCGCAAGGGGCATGACGCCTCTCATGTCGTGCTGAAGCACGTCGAGGAGAAACGGTGCTGCTTCTATGTTGATCCGGACATAGTGAGAGACCAACACGTATCCCGGTTTGGCATGTCCTCATAGGATGTGGGGCAGTATGTGTGGTGCACATCTAACGCAATGACTATGCGCCACTAGCTGAATTCCCGTATAGCTGGTAAATGTAATCGCTCAAAGTTATGATGCCGAGCAATTCCACGCAGCGCCCCAGCGCCGTTGATGCCATGCGCACCCAGCGCCCACCGCCCAAAACCTAGCCCCCTTGCCCATCTGAATCAACGGCGGTTTTAACCAGTGCATGCTAGCAATCTGCAGGGTACGTGGGACTTCAAAGGGAGGTGACACAGTTGATACAATAATAGGGGTAAGCCTTGCCAGCCTATTACAAAATGCTAAAATTACAACACTTGTGCGTGCTACTCCTCGCTACCGTTTTCAAGTGTATTTTACCCCGTGCGTACCCGACGCAACGCGTGCCCATATCTTGAACCCAACACCCAAGGCGGCGCCACCTCCCCCATAAGGATCTGACATGGGCACTTGCGTTTGGAACGCCTCCGCCGACGATCCATCCCATACTCTCACTTCGAGCCGGGGGCTGGAATCTACCCTCAAAGGTAAAATTAATCGGCGGGTGGCTGACATGACTGCGTGGAGGATTTGAATTTCACAGTCGGCGTTGACCGCCCCGTGCCGCGTTTGTGTTGTTGCTCCTCCAGCCAAGGACAAGGCGGTGCTATCGGATGTCTTTGACGATTGCTAACCGCGCGACACTCCGATTACGGGGAACCCTCTGAAGAATACGCCGAGGTTTCCCACCGCCGCGCCCCCGTACATCGAGCGGATATGCTACGCTACCTTCAACTACCGTGCTAGCTACACAGCCGCAAACCACCTATACGCCAAGGAGACCGTCATGGCCGTGTCCCGAGAGTACACCCCTCCTCCTTCCTTCCAAGCCCACTGCGACCATCCTTGTGGGTTGTGCTGACGGTGCACCTTGTGATGTACATGAAGCAAGGGGGACGTGATGGACTATCTCGTTCGGCACTACTTCCATGATGTGGGCAAGGACGGCCAAGCACGTAGGAAGAAGGGGGCATTGCCGAGCGAGGACCGACTCGCGAAGCAAGGCCCTCGACCTTGCAGAGGCATGGCAGCAGAGCGAGTTGGGGAGGTACTGCCAAGCCGGCAAGTGCCCCCCTTCGAACGTGATGTTCAAGGGCGAGGAGGAGGTCTGCGAGGTGACGCCGCACTGTGAAGCCGCGTGCGAGTCGCGTTTGTTTTCGCACTTGTTCGATTACACAGCCACCGCCGCCGCGACAAACAATCAACATGCGTACTGACTTTCGCATTTGCTGTAGTGTCAAACCCCCGCCCAGTCCCTACGTTTGGCGGTAAGCTGATCCTATCGACTGTTCAGCGCAACGAGGTCGTGTCGCTGCCGGTGGCGGGTACCGCTGCGTCGCCAAAGCTCCACGGCTTGGTGGGCGTGATAGCGCAGCATCAGCGGAGGGCGGGCGGCATCATCAAGCACATCACCGACGCGGCTAAGAACCTGGCCGCCACGCAAGCCTCCCCCGGCGACAACGTCGACGAGGGCAGAAGCCCGGAGCCCCCGGCCAAGAAGGCCAAGCAGCCCGCCAAGCCAGCGGCTGGAGTGCCGGCCCGGGGCCGGGGTGGTCCCGGGGCCATGGCGGGCGGTGGGGCGTTTGGGTCGCGGGGCGGCCGCCATGCCGCCGTAGCCGCCGCTGCCTCCACCTACCCGCAAGCAGCAGGCCGGCCGCCGTGGCGGTCCCGGCCGAAACCGGATGTATATGATTTATTCCGCCCGCTAGCTGCCGCGCGCCTCGCCGCCCACTGCCGCGCGCCCGCTCACTAGCACTGCCGCGCGCATGCTATCGCGGATTAGGCCAGAGCTGAGAAGTTCAATAAGCAGAACGTGGGGAAGGGATAGGTGCGCTTACAACCAATTGTCGGCGATGTTGGTGGCCGACTTCCCCGTGCCGCGGCCACTTTATTCGCCTAGATACCTCATCGTTGTACGGGCGCTAACGCCGCAAGCAAAGTGCACAATATCTTTGGCATGGGGGATAGATCAACTGCATGAAGAGGCAGTCTATGTTGCCCTTGGTAAAGAGTAGGAAGTCTATGGTTTATTCTCTACACCCATCGTACATAAATCGCGTGCGATGTTCTATATAACTGAATGTGGAGACTGATTTGATTCGGTTTTGTTGGTGTTCTATCTTGGCATTCCATCATTGGAGTGGTCACCCGGACACATGAAGCTAAAACTTGCCTCGTATGCTCGTGAATGGACCCCTTGTGTTAGAACTACATACTAGGAATACAAACACATTGAGGTGTGCGATCAACGTGGAAGCATCAGTAACATGGCTTCAGATGTCCTCCATGGACTTAGGACGTAACATCGACTCGCACGAGTCGGAGGAGGGAGACATAGGCGGAACCTTATCGCTTGGAATTGTACAAGGAGATCAGGATCGAAATCGTCTTTGAGAGGTTGCTACTCCACGCGATCAAGCCGGCACCCTCTTCCCAGCCGCGGCGGATGCAAGTTCCTACAAGCGAGAAGTCGACGTCATCATCAAGTTCATGCACTCCCACAGCGCGCTTCACGCCAACATTGACGGCAGCCACATACGGGAGGCGACGCGCATGGTGTAGGAAAACTACCCGGAAATCTACGAAAACAACAAAGGTATCCGCTTCACGTCGGACAAGATAATGTACATCGGCCTCTCACCCGAAGTCTGCCGCTACATGTCTATGCAGCTCAACGCGGCGGGCCACACCATCATGGGAGACACATCCATGCGGTTCCAGGCGCAAACTACTCGCGAACGACAAAACCTCTCATGACATTAACGAGCTTTGTCCGTGCGACTATAGTCAAGTGTGAGACAAAAATCGTTGTTGACGCCCAAAGAGTTTCTCGGCTCGGCCGACTAGAGAATTTGGGCAACGCTCGTCGACTATTATGAAGTCATAGGCGAAGCTCGGCACACCAGCGCCAAGGAGAAGTGGCCACCCGCGACTTTTATCCGCTTGACCGCCGGCGCAGTCACACTCCCTAGAGGACTTGCCCCGATCCACGCCGATGTAAGGGCATGGCGGGCTGCCTCTCTAGGCTAGGGACTCTATTCTTGCGTTGAGCGGAGGAAAAGGAGGACCGCGTCCGAAATAGTCTGGAATACGAGAGAATTGATAGCGGTTACCATACGGTTTTATGACGGATTTTTAGGCGTCTTCCGTCCGTCGTCTTCCGTCCTCCGTCCGAAACACCTTCTTGACGCATCCCCTTGCGACATTGAGAGGGGATGTTGACAGCAGTGCTACTGTCACGGTTGCACACCAGACAACGTAGCTAGAGTGTGCGTACTAGTACTTTAGCACATTATATCTGAGTGGTACGAACACCGCGCTACGCACGCGCCGCGGGCACCGCGTCGCATCCGCCATATATAGGCGCTCCGGGCCTGCTCACTTTTATGTAACCAAACACTCTCCCGGCTATGGGCTTCCGCCTCACAACCCCGGCTCATGCATGGACGTGCGACATGGACTAGCACGTCGGTTGCGGGGAGGTTGCGAATGACAATCGTTATGTTATCAGTGGGTCGAAATAGGTATGTCATCATCGGGACGAAATAGGTCTGTCCCCAGTGGGACGAAACGGTTTGTCATCAGGGGACGAAACGGGTTGTTGTCAGCGGGACGAAATCGAATCACATCGCTTCCCGCGGTGACCGACCTGGTGGCCGGCGCGTTGTGTGGGTGGGTCATGTGGCAGGAATGGCACGGCACCACCGCCGGTGGCTGTGCCTGACGCCTTTGTATTGTCCGTGGTGTATTCGGAATCCGAACTACGGTACGGGTTACCGCGGGAAGCGATGTGTTTGTCCTTTGCGGGACGAAATCGTTCTGTCATCAGCCGGACGAGACGGTATGTCATCAGTAGGACGAAACGGTATGTCATCGGCGGGACGAAATCGGTTTGTCATCAGCCGGACGAAACGGTGTGTCATCAGTGGGACAAAATGGTATGTTATCGGTATGATAAAAATCGTTCTGTCATCAGCCGGACGAAATAGGTATGTCATCATCATCAACGGGACGAAATAGGCATGTCCTCAATGGGACGAAACGGTATGTCATTAGCGGGACGAACGGTACGGCATCAACGGGATGACGAAATCTGTATGTCCTGAGTGGGACGAAATCGTTTTGTCATCAGTGGGACAAAACGGCATGTCATCAGCGGGACGAAATAGGCATGTCATCAGCGGTACGAAATAGGCATGCCATCAGTGGGACGAAACGGTATGTCATAAGCGGGTCGAAATAGGTATGTCATCAGTGAGACGAAACGGTTTGTCATCAGCGGAACGAAACGGTTTTTCATCATCGTGACGAAATAGGTATGTCATCAGACGGACAAAATCGTTCGGCTATTTAAAATCGGATTGTTTGTGCATAACCCTCGCAGATGTTTCGAGACGAGCGGGCATGCCCAACATGCTTCAGGTCGTCCGGGCTTTAGGAGTTGTGAAGGAGTTCAAGAAGTCTGAACACCTTCAAGTTGAACAGGAGAAGATCGGCATCATTGTTGAGAAGAGCAGTGAATTCTCAAATTTGATTGACCTATAAATGCTCGCGCCCACAACGGTAGGTTGCCGGAATGATGGAATGTTTTTTGGTTACTGCTGCTAGGTTTTGACTCAATTGATTTGCGCAGTGTTTTTCAGCCACTTGAGCAGATTTCTGAAGCCTACCGGCATGTAAAGCTTGGAGTTCGAGGATGGGTTGAAGCCGCTAGCAAACTCGGGTACCCGGCCGTGTACTACGAGCAAGAACTTGCTAGACTACAGCGTCTCAATTACGGCAGTGGCTTTCCACGAAGGTCGTGAGCAAGGTTTACGAAACAATTCGGAAGCCTATCAATGCAATCCTTGATAACAAGAAGTACGGCTTCGGCAAAGACATAGTTTACTTCCGAGTCGCGCTCATGGATGTAAGATGCGACCTACCCCAGTGTCTATCAATCACATGAAATACTGCCATTCCTTTCTCCGCCGTACTAAGGTTTTGTTTTTCGGCCCAGGATGCCGGCTTTGGCCCCGGTGTGCCATGGCTTGATGAGGCGTCTCTTCCCAAGTAAAGCGACATTGCGGACGATCTTCATGTGGGCCAGATGTACTTTGTGGTTGGAATGCTTATCCAAGGCGAGCACTATGTGACCCCGAACCTCTACAAGTTGGTGGACGACATAAAGAATGCCGGCGACAATGGCCACATGGTTGTTACGCACACCAATGCAGGGCGGCTCGCGATGACTAAGACCTGAAGGTTTCGCGATCTCCTGCGTCGAGCAAGCATCAAGGTCATGCATGCCATTGACACGGCAAAGGGCAGGGAGGCAATCCAACTGTTGACGCCAGTCAACCGGTTAGGAGCTAGTAGAAATACCTCTCGGACCACATCATCGATGTGTTAGACAAAGTGTCGGACCAGCAAGCGGCCGCTCGCCTTTACGCCATCACCAAGTTCCGAGCCAAGGTTGATGATCCCGGTCCAATAACTGGCTTCCCCAAAAAGTTCCAGTTGTTCAAAGGTGCTCATCGCTCCGGCCGTTTGATGGTCTTGCTGACCCCTCTTGCCAGATGGGGAGACATGAAATCCGCCGATTGTCTCACACCACTACCGGTCCGAGAGCATATCGCCGCTACCAGCACCAACATCAGGAGTGAGGCGTATTGCATCAATAATCCGATGCCGGACTTGATCATCTCATTCTTCACATAATGCTCTTCTGGCATGTGCTCCGGAACTTATCGCGGTTTCCGCTCCGAATGTTTCCGATGAGCTATGGATATCGATGAAGGGAAGATATTGTGCAACCACAATTGCTCTTCTGAATTTTCATTGCGAGCTATTAATCCGAATATGTTTTCTAATACACACAGGCAGAGGAACTTCCGGTGATGCCCAAGGGCGAAGAGGTCCACAAGGATGACATTATCTATTTGAACGCGGAGCATTGCAAGACTTGCATCGTGGAGAGGGACTTCAAGGCTCCCGCGACAAAACAATTCGCCGCGGAAGCCATGTCAAAAGTTCGTGCCACCAAGGCCACACTTTTCATTCCCGACGCGCTTTTCGCAGCTGGCTCGCGCATGTGGGACTCGAAGAATTATGCGTGGGGTCCGGACGACTTCAACGACGTGTTTGCTTTCGCCAGGCAAGATACCCCCCACACCCCGTGTGCGTAGATGAATTGGTTTCATTTACCCGATTTCTAGTTTTCCCAGCAGGCAGTTGAATATCCTGGCTAGATATTTTGATGTCTACACTACTCTTGATGGGTGCCATTTTTTCATTCACCTCTCGGACCAGCGGCTTGGATCCGCAATCACGGCCGTTCAGAAACAAGCTGAGGACCTCGTCTATCACGTCCTGACTTGGCCAAAGATTGCGGGATGAAGATGGGCAGTTCTCTGCGTCACGACGATGAGTACTATCTCTACGCCTGGAAGCCCCCGCCCATCATCACAGCGGACAACATCCGTTTCGATGATCACCAAAGGTGAGATTTGATTCGTAGCCGGCTTGTTTTTATCATCACTCGCTGAGCCGGTTGTGCCTTTCTAGGTTCTCAACATCCATTCTGCTCGGCCACTTCAAAGACACAACGAAATTGAAGGACGAGAACAGGCAAACCATGAACAAGTACCACAAGCCTATCGCTCTCACTGTGAGATTCAGATGTGACATACGGGTGACGAAGCACTACTACTAGCGACTATTATTTATCCGTGAAGGCTGCTGCTGGTGGCGGCACGTCCATCCAGTTACGTGCGAGTACATCCGGCGTTATTGCCGGCGGGCGATAAATCCTTTTTGTCATCATTCTGGTAGTCGTACCAGCCCGGTGAAGCGTACATGGCACTGACGTACAAGGTACAAGGTTGTCCGTGTAGTACCGGGTAGTACGCGATATATTTATTACGCCGGTACCGGGTATTAGTACCCGGTACCCGGTACCCGGGCACGAACCCTAGTCGTCCTGTGGATAACTACGACTATTAGTACATGGGAGCGCAAATCGCAGCCGTACGTATTTGGTAACACTGGGGAATTTTGCAGTACTAGTACTGCTGATCGGGCCTGCCAGCCGTCCGATCAAAGGTCATCAGATGGGCGGTTTGGCTGCCATGTTTTGCCAAAGAATGCTCACGTTACATAAATATTCGCGAGGGGGAGGGCGGGGGCAGGCAGCGGTTTGCCGAAGAATGTTTGAATTACAATATTCGCGACAGCTGCCATCGGGGGATGTGGCCCGGGGGG